>CM069139.1:9270955-9345955 GCA_035221665.1 Okamejei kenojei
CATAGACGAGATAGTATTAGAGTCTCTTGCGCCCAGAGCAGGGGGATTGAGAACCAGAGGGACATAGGTTTAAGGTGGGAGGTTGGGGGGGAAGATTTATAGGAACCTGGGGGGTAACTTTTTACACAAAGGATGGGTGGGTGTATGGAACGAGCTGCCAGTGGACGGTAGTGAGGTGGGACTATCCAAACATTTAAGAAAACGCAAGCAGGGTGGGACTGGTGTAGGTGGGACATGTTGGCAAGTTGGGTTTCCACACTGCGTAGACTATGACTTTATTGAAAACTTCACCTGTGAACAAGGGAGTCGAGTATAGGAGCAAAGAGGTCCCTTCTGCAGTTGTACAGGGCCTAGTGAGAACCACACCTGCAGTATTGTGTGCAGTTTTGGTCCCCTAATTTTGAGGAAGGAAGGACATTCTTGCTATTGAGGGAGTTTGTAGGTTCACCAGGTTTAATTCCCGGGATGGCGGGATGTCATTGCTGAGAGAATGGACCGGCTGGGCTTGTACACTCTGGAGTTTAGAAGGATGAGGAGGGGTATCTTATTGAAAATACAAGGATTATTTGGGTTGGGGACACGTAACAGGCAGGAAACATGTTCCCGATGTTGGGGGATTCCAGAACCCAGGGGGCACAGGTTTTGAATAAGGGGTAAGTTGATTAAATAAGGAGTGATGAAACAGTTTTTCACACAGAGAGTTGTGAGTCTGTGGAATTCTCGCCTCGAGGACGATGTCGAGGCCGGTTTCTCTGATTACTTTCAAGAGAGGCTAGATAGGGCTCTTAAAGATAGCGGAGTTCAGGGGATATGGGGAGAAGGAGGACGGGTAATGATTGGGGATAACGACCAGCCGTGATCACATGAATGGCGTGCTGGCTCGAAGGGCCGAATGGCCCACCTCTGCAACTATTGTCTAATTGTCTATAATGAAATACTTTTCACGCTGTGAAGAAGTATCGAGGATTTTCAGGCCACGGTGTTAGGATTAGGTGGGCTAGGGAAGGGGTTTTTTTTTTCTGAGTTATCGGTGTCTTTAAAAACTTGTCCGTGCGGGATGTGATACTGAGCAATGTTGCGAATTTCCTTGCGGTCTCAAGCTGGCAAGCCGCAGGTGGAGAAAACCAGCCGCCCGATGCCAGAGACCAGCTCCAGCGGGCCACCGATGGGAGGAAGTCTCTCGCCGAAAAAGAACAAATGTTAGGCCGGGAAAAACCAGCGACGACCAATGGTTTTTTTTTGTTTCCAGCCGCTTTAATGGAGGCTGACTTTCTCTTTCGTGAACAGATACAAATGGTGGAGTAACTAGCGGGACAGCAGCACCTCTGGAGAGAAGGAATGGGGGGGGGGGATGACGTTTCGGGGTCGAGACCCTTCTTCAGATGTGAGTCAGGGGGGGGGAGAGTATGATAGTATTAGGAACTTCAATGAATGGAAGATTTGCCAGAAAGTACGATAATCAAGGATAATGTGGAGGCCCACAAGGGTCTGTTGTTGGTGTGGGGTAGGTGATAATGAGTTATACAGACTGTGGAACTCAACAAGACGACATGAAAACTAGTTGGTGACTAGGGTGGGGAAGGGTGGAGATGAGGCAGGGTGCAAGGGCATATTGGAGTTTGAGAAGTCAAGTTCATACCGCTGGGGTGTAAAGCTGCCCAAGAGAAATATGTGAGTGCTGTTCCTCCATTTGGTGTTGGGCCTCACTCTGACCGTGGAGGAGCCCCTGGACAGCAAATGTCAGTGAGGGAATGGGAGTGAGTTAGAGTGTTTTGCAACGGGAGATCACGTGGGCCAAGGTGACTGAACGAAGGTGTTCGGCCAAAAAACGATCGCCGAATCTGCCTTGGTCTCACGGTGCAAGGTGTATAGAGTCAAGCTGGGTGGGGTCCGTGAGGTGATTAAGGTCATATGTGATAGGAGCATAAACTAAGCCAGTCGGCGCCATCAAGTCTGCTCCGCCATTAATTCTTGTGATCTATCTCTCCCCCTACACTGCCTTCTGCCCATAATCCCTGGACACCCGAAATACTAATCAAGAATCTATCGATCTCTGCCATAAAAATTATCACTGCTTGGCCTCCACAGCCTTCTGTGCAAATAATTCACAGATTCACACCTATGGACTTAAAGAAATTTCTCCTCATCTCCTTACTAAAGGAACGTCCTTTAATTCTGAGGTCTGTTGCCATCTTGGTCGCACTCTCCCACTGGGGGAAACATCCTCTCCAATCCACTCTATCCAGGCCTTTCAAATGTGGTACCCCCACCCCCTGCATTCTTCTAAAATGCCGTCAAAAGCTCATCATAGGTGAACCCACTCATCCCCGGATTCATTCTCCTCTGGACCCTCTCCAGAGCCGGCACATTTCTCACGTATGGTGCCAGAATTTTGTATGAGCCTCAGGCATTACATCCCGTTTTTGTATTCTTTTGTTTCTATTGGTGTACCTTGAGGCAGCTTCGAGTGCGCAGCGGCCAATCTATTATTACACAGAATGCAGCAGCAGGCATCAGGGCCTCCACACAGCATATTCTTCTCAATGCATTTTCTTTTGTGTTGACCAAACCATGTGAAATTGCGCGCCAGCATTATTGCAGAAGGGTGAAATATTCCGCGCTCGCCAGCCTCCGCAAGCTGTCGAAGCTTAAAATATGGCCACGTTGTGAGCCGGCGGCTTCCAGCTCAACGAGGCACGTGTTTCTAAGTAATAGCGGAGGTCAGGCTTCACCCCTTTCAAAACGGCTCTTAATGCTCTGATTTAACAGAGGTAATGTGTGATAAAGCTCTCCGTCCCAGCATCTGATCCACCTCTATCACTGAGATAATGTAAGTGCCCAGGGGAAGGTCTGCCGGAATGAAGAGGTTGTTGTATACAGAGCAACGTTGCTTATGTGCCACAGACGCCTGGTGTTAAACTAGACTCCCATTGTAAGTCGGGGCAAGACCAGGCCGATCATTTCAATGTTTGGCTCTTTCGAGCTCAGGCCAAAGCATCGTTAGTTAAACCGCAGTGGGTTTTTTCTCCGGAGCTCCGGTCTTCTCCTCCTCACTCCAAAGACGTGCAGAAGTCCGAAGGTAATTGGGTGAGGTAAAATTGGTTTAATTGTCCCGGTGGGTGTGTGTGTGTGGGGGGGTTTTGTGTGGGGGGGGGGGGGTGGGTGGCGTTAGTGTGTGGGGATCGTGGTCGGGCGGACCCGTGGGTTTTCCCCTGGCGCTCCAGTTTCCTCCCGCGCTCAATAGGCCTGCCGGATTGTAGGTGGATATTGGCTTTTTGATAAAAATTGTTTTAAAAAATGTCCCGGAGTGTGTGTAAGTTAGTGTTATTGTGCGGGGATCACGCTGGTCTGCACAGACCTCGTGGGGGCCGGAAGGGTCTGTTTCCGAGCTGCACCTGTAAGGAAAAACTAGTCATCGAAGAGTTACAGCTATAGGATTCAAGCTCTTTGGCCCCCCAAAAACCCAAGCCTGCGCCGAACTTGGATGCCCGATGGGATCATGAGGTTATTTTGATCCAATGACTGAATAATCGGATGTGGGCAGAAACCTAACGTTCTACGACTTTGCACAGAAGATGGGACCACTAAATATGGAGTAACTGACTGCATCGCAGAGAGAAGGATAGGGTGGACGTTTCATAGAAACATAGAAAATAGGGAGGAGTAGGCTTTCGGCCTTCGAGCCAGCACGCCTTTCAATGTGATCATGGCTGATCATCCCCAATCAGTACCCACCGTCCTGCCTTCTCCACCTTATACCTGACTCCGCTACTTTAAGAGCCCAATTAGCTATCGGAATGCATTTCCAGAGAACGGGACTCCACGCCTTCTGAGCAGAGATTCCACAGACTCACCAACCTACTCTGTGTGAAAAGTGTCTGCTTTGTTCGTTTCTAAATGGCGCTCACCTGATTCTTTAACTGTGGCCTATGTTTCTGGTCACGCACCCAACTTCGCGGAACATGTTTTCCTTATGTTATTCCAGCGTGTACCAAACCCGGGTTTTCTGTGAGGGGTCACTAGATTGAGCACGAGCGAGACGCCTTATACTCCTGTGGGGTCATGCACAAGCCGCGTATGTAGTTGCAAGAGTGTTGTTCATGGGCCGACATTGGAGGGGCGGGGGGGGGGGGGGGGGTTGGGGCGGGGAGGGCGGGGGGGGAGGGGGGGGGGGGAAGGAGTGGGGTGTGGGGGGGTCGGTGCGGGGTGGGGGGGGATGGGGGGGGGGTGGGGTATGGGGAGGGGGGGAGCGGCGGGGCGGGGGTGGGTGCGGGCGACGGGAGGGGGGGGGGGAGGGGGTGGGGGGGGGAGGGGATGGGGGGGGGGGGGGGGTGTGGGTGGGGGGTGGGGGGGAGAGTAGTGCGGGGGGGGCGGGGAGGGGGGTCGCGGGGGGGTTGGTTGGGGGGGAGAGGGGTGGTTGGGTGGGGGGGGGGTAGGGGGAGGGGGAGTGGCTGGGGGAAGAGAGGGGAGTGGGAGGTTGGGTGGTGGGGGGGGTGGGGCGGTCGGGGGGGAGGGAGGCGGGGTGGCTTGGGTGGAGGGGGGTTGGGGGAGGGGGGGGGGGAGTGGAGTAGTGCAGGTTGGGGGTAGGGGGGGGGGGAGGGGGGGGGGGTGGTGGGGGGAGGGGCGGGTGAAGGGTGGGGGGGGGGGTGGT
Source organism: Okamejei kenojei (assembly GCA_035221665.1). Taxonomy (NCBI): domain Eukaryota; kingdom Metazoa; phylum Chordata; class Chondrichthyes; order Rajiformes; family Rajidae; genus Okamejei; species Okamejei kenojei. Next base: position 9,275,607 of record CM069139.1, read on the forward strand.
GTGGGCGGGCGGGCGGGTGTGGATAGGGGTGTAGGAGGGGGGGGGGTAGGGTTAGTGAGGGGGGTGGGGTGGAAGGGGGGGGGGGGCGAGGAGGGGAGGCGGGATGGGGGGGGCGGTGGGGGGGAGGGAGGGGGGGTTGGAGGTGGGGGGGGGGTGGGGGGGGGGGCGGGAGGGAGGAAGGGGAGGGCGAGGGGGGGGGGGGCGAGGGGGGGGGGGGGGGGAGGACGGCTGGTAGCGGGGGTGGTGGGTGAGGTGGGGTGAGGGGGGGGGGGGAGGGGATGGTGGGGTCGGGGGTTGGGGTGCTGGGGGTGGAGTGGGGGGGGTGGGGTGTGTGGGTTGAGGGGGGGAGGGGGGGGGGGCGGGGAGAGGGGGGGTGGGTCGGGGGGACGGGGGAGGGTGGGGAAACATCGGAGGGGGCGTAGGGGGGGTGCGGGGGGTGGTAGAGGGAGGGGTGGGGGTCGGGTCTGGGGGGCGGGGGGGAAAAGGGGGGGCGGCGGGTGGGGGTGAGGTAGGCTCGGGGGGGGGGGAATGTGAGGTGGTTATGGGGGGGTGCGGGGCGTGGGGGTGGAGGAAGGGGTGGGAGGGGGGGGAGTGAGGGGAGCGTGGGGGAGAACGGCGGGCGAGGGGGGGAGTGCGGGGGGTGGGCGGGGGGGGGGGGGGGGGGGGGCAGGGGACCGTAGGGGTGTGAAGGGGGGGGGGGGGGGGGGAGTAGGGGACGGGGCGGAGGGAGGGTGTGGGTGGGGGGGGGGGGGGGGGGGTGCGACGGGGGGTAAGGGCGGGGGGGGAAGGTGTGTTGGGGAGGAGTGTAGGGGGGTGGAGCGGGGTGGGGGGGAGTTGGGTGGGGGGGGAGGGGGGAGGCTGTGGGGTGGGGGTGGGGGGATGGGGTTAGGGGTGGGGGGGGGGGAGGCGTGGAGGAGTCGGGGGGGGCGGTGAGGTGGGGGCAGGGGGGGGGAGGGGGCGGGGGGAGGGGGGGGGGGTGGGGGGGGGGGGGGGGGGGGGGGGGGCGTGGGGGGGAGAGGGGAGGGGGGGCGTGTGGGTGGGGCGGGGGAAGGGGGGGGGGGGGGCGGTGCGTGAGGGGGGGGCGGAGGGGGGGGGGGGGGGGGGGGGGGCGGGGGGTGGGGTGCGGGGGGAGGGCGAGAGGGTAGCGGGGGGGGGGGGGGGAAGGGGGGGGTGTGGTGGGGAGGAGCTTAGGGATGAGGAGCCGGGGGTGGGTGGGGAGGGGGGGGGGGGCGGGGGGGCGTGGGGAGGGGGGAGGTGGCGGGGCGGGGGGAGGGGGGGGGGGGGGGGGGGGGGTGGGGGGGGGGAGTCGGCAGGGGGCGGGGTGGGTGGTTGGCGGGGTGGGGGGGGAGCGGGGGTGGGGGGGGGGGGCCGGGGGGAGGGGTGGGGGGGGGTGAGGGGAGGGGGGGGGGGGGGGCGGGGGGAATGAGGAGGGCGAGGGGGAGGGCAGTTTAGGCGGGAGGGGTGGCTATGGGTGGGGGTGGGGGGGGGGGGGGCTGGGGGGGGGGGATGGAGGGGGGGAGGGGGTGGAGGGAGGAGTGGGGGCGCCGGGGGGGTGGGGGCGTGGGGGGGGAGGGGGGGGAGGGGGGGGAGGGGGCGGGGGGGTGGGAGGGGGTGACGGAGGGGGGGGGTGGGGTTTGGGGGGGGCAGGGGTGGGTGGGGTGGGGGGGGGGTGTTTTTGTTTTTTTTTTTTTTTTTTTATTTTATTTTTTTTTTTTTTTATTTTTAAGCCTGAAATAGGATCTTGATGCATTCTCCCTTTTTTTTTTCTCCTTAGATCGCTGTTTTCTGCCTGAGTTACTCAGCATTTTGTATCTATCTTCAGTGTAAAGCAGCATCTGCAGTTCCTTCCTGTACATTCTGTTGATTTGCATTGTGGGGGTTGTGGGGGGAGGGGTTGGGGGGGGGGGTTGCGAGGGTGGGGGGGAGTTGGTGAGATGTGAGTATTATCCCCTTGTTGGTGTTTATTTTTGTCTGAATCACGGTTCTCGGAGGGTTACACATACAAGACGATCTTTACAATGCCCATCAGATTAAAAATGGCCTCCCTTACAGCCAGCACAGCGGCATCTGACTAACACAGTGTTTTGACTTTCCACTGAAGGGAAGCTTCAATGATGATTTTATTGTTTTATTTTTATTGTTCGTGTAGCAAAGTGCAAACAGTGAAATCCGTTCAAAAGTTCTAGGTGCAGTTTTAGGCCATTCAGCCTGCTCGCCATTCAATCATGCGATCTAGTCTCCCTCTCGACCCCATTTCTCTGCCTTCTGCCCTGACATAGACAACAGGTGCAGGAGGAAGGCATTCGGCCCCTCGAGCCAGGACGCCATTCAATGTGATCATGGGCTGATCATCCCTAATCAATACCCCGTTCCTGCCTTCTGCCTCAAATCCACTATCTTTAAGGCCCTGTCTAGCTACTCTCTTGAAGAATCCAGAGAAACCGGCCCTCCAGGCAGAGAATTTCCAAACTCTCTGTGGGAAAAAGTGTTTTCTCGTCTCCGTTCTAAAGGGCTTACCCTTATTCTTAAACTGAGGCCCCTGGTTCGGCTCCCCCACCAATCGGGAACTGTTTCCTGCTCTAGCGTGACAAACCTCCGCCAACGATCCTTTTCCATACAAACAGTCCAGTAGAGTTATACAGCGTAGAACTAAATTTCGTCCCCTACACGCCTGCCAATACTGAACAAATACACGTGGCACAGCATGGTGGATGGGCGTGAGATCGCGGAAGTTGCTCATCAGAGTCTGAGCCAAACCTTAACTTTCTATTGGTGATCACTTGAAAGTGCCCTTATCCAAAGTTGGGATCAAATGCGAGCCAATAGATTGACAAGGCTGTCCTTTTCTATGTACGGTTCAATACCTTCATTCCACCGTGCCTCTTGGGCCGGCCTTTGGAATTGGCTGTTAATTCAGCGGTTCAATCGATGAATCCAATCATAAAAGCAAAGCACAACTTCATAATATTTCTTAGGCCCCTTCGGTCATGGCTGACCATGGGTGTTCAGGGTTGGAGGACGCCTGTGCGTGAACTTTGTTTAACGTGGGGAGGACTTGGTGACAGACAGCCACCCACGGTCTTGAACAGATCCTGGGTCAGGATCCAGTGGCACGGAGTCCAAGACGACCGGGGGACCCGTTTCTACCGCTGCCTTCATCCGCCCTTCCCAGCCGTTGTGACGCTCCACTAAGGTCAGCCATTCGTCCTCCACCTGTTCACCCGTTGAGGTCTTGGTTGGATCGCTCTTTGTCAGGGACCTCCCCCTCGACCTTACGCATGGGTGGCCCACCAGGGAGCATGGTCCAGACGGCATCGCTTTCAGGATCTCAGGTCCACTCAGGTTCTCCTCACGACAAGGTGACAATCCATATGACTTGGAAGCAACTCAACAATTCCCCACCGCCGGCGGCGTTTCCATCGCAGTCCGCCCAGTCGTCCGCTGAGTCCCCCGTTGGCGAGTCTACGCTCTGAACCGCATTTCGGGCCGTTGCCACAGATTGATACAGGACAACAGCACGTTGCGCAGAGAATTAGCGCAAGGTTTATCAGCCGCCACAGTGTGAAGACCTCAACTACAATACTACCTCACGGATGCTGCCTGACCTACCGCGTTCGTCCGCCACTTGATATATTGCCTCGGGATTTCAGCGGGCGATGCAGGCACACTATCTTCAGCCTCTCAGCACATGCTCCTCCGGAAGAGTTGTCAAACTGAGGTCCTATCTGTGGATAGGACACAAAATGCTGGAGTAGCTCAGGGGTCAGGCCCGGTCATAAGTGATAGGAGCGGAATTAGGCCATTCGGCCATCAAGTCTACTCAGCCATTCATCGTGGATGTATCTATCTCTCCCTCGTATCCCATTCTCCTGCCTTCTCCCGTAACCCTGGCACCCGTACTGATCCAAGAATCTATCTCTGTCTTAAAAATATCCACTGACTTGGCCTCCACAGATTTCACCACCCTCTGATAAAGAAATTCCCCCTCCTCTCCTTCCCAAAAAAAATCCTTCAATTCTGAGGCTATGACTCTGGTCCTAGATCTCCCCACTAGTGGAAACCATCCTCTCCACATCCACTCTATCCAAGCACTTCACTATGTCGTAAGTTTCAATGAGTCCAGTCTTCCCCCTCATCCTTCTAATCTCCAGCGAGTACAGGTCCCCAGTGCCGTCAAACGCTCGTCATAGTTAACCCATTCATTCTGGACGTTCTTGTAAACCTCCTCCGGGCCCCTCTCCAGAATCCAGCGCATCCTTCTCCCTCAAGTACGGGCCCAAATATGGAGAGGGGTCTGCCCCGAAAAGTCACCCATTCCTTCACTCCAGAGATGCTGATGAACCGCTGAGTAACTCGCTTTTCGTGTCTGTCTGTCTGTCTTCGGTTATTACCAGCTCCTCCCCTCTCCCCTATAAGCTGAAGCAGCCGCTGCAAACATCCAGGGCCACTCTGCGAAGCACAGCTGCCAATTCCTCCATGTTTCTGGCCAGCGCTCATCCTTAATTCTCCCTGCAAACACGGCATAAGTTACCTGTCGGTGACTGTTGCAGAAATACCGGCCGGCGCGTTGTGTTCTGGCACTGGTGCATGCGTTCCTGTACTGGCACTTAACGTAAAGTAATGACCAAAAAGCGTTAAAAAAACATTTCCATCTTGATTAGGCGCTATATAAATGCAAATGTATCTTAATTGCACATAAATCTGCATTTGTTACAACAACATAAGCCAGCGTTTGATAGATTCCAGGTGCACAGAAAATTAGTGGGGTTTTGTTGTGTCACGAGTGGATTCGAATCTCGTCCTAGTGCCAAATTCTTAACGGATAATTTGGATTTAAGCTGTAATATTCCACTCTGCCTTCTTCAGTGGGCCGGCTTACTGTTTGGAATAACTATCCACGTACAGATTGATTTTAGTGATTGTTGTAAAAAATTATGATGAAAAGGACTTAGAATTTAAATAATTAACTATTTATCGGCTTTACTTTGGTGTGAAGCATACTCTCGGAAGACATATTTGTCACGTTCAAGTTCTCATTTTTGTCGTACGCCAGTGATATTTGTGTTAGCATACGCCACTCGCATAGAAAAGAAACCACAATACACAATAGAGTTTGTTGTAAACATCCACTCACAGTGTAAATAAAACATTTCTACGGTGTATGGAAGGCAATAAAGTTCAGTCAAACTTCCTCCTTTTGTTCACCAGCAGTCGGGGCCATTGAACCCTTCCGCAGTCGCCGGCTATGGAACGGGCCCGGTGTGCAGGCCTTCGCGGGATTGATCGGAACTCCGGCGTCGGGACTGAATCGGCATACGCTCTGCGGCTTGGAGTTCCCGAATCGGCCGCTTCTGACCGGAGACCCGCAGAGAGAGAGAGAGTGCAGTTTTCATCAAAGATCCTACAGCGGAGCAAGATAGACCACTCCTGCTAAATGCAATGGGCTGACGTGTAGTACGCAACGGTGCGGAACGTGGGGCTTTTTTTCACACGTCAGTAACCCGACCCGACCCGCAGTGTAATCAACGTTGCGGGGGAACAGTTTATGTTAATAAATTTTCGTTCTGAAAATGAGGAGAAGATTTTTACCAAAGAACTTTGGATTTTTACAAAGTGTTTTCGTAACCGGCTTCCGTTCCGCACGGGTATTCCTATGGGATCTTTGGTGGCGAGACGGAAGCGGTCACGGAATTGGGGCCGAAAATCTCCAACGCATATCTGCCCATGAACCGTACCACCCTTCGATCTTTTCGTGGTGGTCTATCTTGCTCGCTGGGGATCTTTGGTTTTCATGCCAATTCAAGTCCAAGGTTTATTCGTCACATACGAGATTTGCAGTGAATGAAGTGGCAATGCGTGCGGATTTGTGCAAAAAACCTAGAGAAACAGATGGAACAGAATCACAGTAAAGCGCTATCATAAAGCGATAGGGCAGGAATTTAGCCATCCGGCCCATCACGTCTACACCGCCATTCATTCATGGCTGATCTATCTCTCCCTCCTTCTCAACCCCATTCTCCTGCCTTCTCCCCATAACCTCTGACACCCGCACTGATCAAGTCTGGACAAGGAGTGGTGGGGTTGTCAGTGTGAATGTTGCTTGTGGGGAACTTGTTTGGCCCAATGTGTAGTATTCAGCATTCACTAGCCAGGAAAAACCTGGAAGAAAACTTTCCAAGGATTTGCACCAACTTTTTTCAGGGACAACATTTGGAGCCGTACAGTGTGGAAACGCCCTTTGGTCCATCCTGCCCGCACCGACCAACATGTCCCATCTACACTGGTCCCACCCTCGATCTCGGCAGCCCCACACACACTGAACTTTTCTCTCTATTTATTATATTGTTCACAGTGTACTATGTTTACTTATTCTGTAGTGCTGCAAGTAAGAATGTAATTGTTCTATCTGGGACGTATGGGAATGACACTCTCGCTCACTCCCTCCTCTCTCTTGCCTCCACTCTCTCATTTTCTATCTTTCTCTCTCACTATCTCTCTATCTCACCTTCTCTCTCTCTCTTTCTCCCTAACTTCTCTCTCTTATCCCTCTCTCACTTCTATCGCTTCTCTCTCTCTCCCTCTTTCACGAACCTCTCTCACTCTCTCGCTCTGTCTCTGGTCTTCGCTCTCTCCCTTTCTCTCACTCTATCTTGTCTCTCTTTATTTCTCTATCTTTGTCTCTCTCTCACTCATATCATTCTCTCTCTCCGCCTCTCACTATTCCCTCTCTCTCTCTCTCTTTCTCTGTCTCTCACTATCTCTCTCTGTCGCTCTCACTCTTCCGCGTTGGGCGGTCGGAGCCTCTCTGCAGCTTGGAGCTCCCGAAATTGGTCCCTAACCAGGGACAGCGTGGCTCACGATTTAAAGTCCGCAGGCTCCGTGGTTGGAGCTTCCCAGAGTCGATCCAGCAGCGGCCGCCAATCGCATCTCCGTCGAGTAGTTTAGTGATTAAAACAGGTCCCCCCAACTCCGTATAAATAAGCTAAAGAGCACTAAAACATACATTTAACACATACTAAAAAATAACAGAAAGAAAAGGGCAAGACAGACTGCTGGCGAGGCGGCCATTACGGGCACCACTCTGGGGCCCTCAGCCAGTTCCTTGGTCTTACTGATATTGAGAGCCAGGTTGTGCTGGCACCATTTGATCGGTCGATCGATCTCACTTCTATACTCTGACTCATCATCATCCCTCCCTGTCCTCCCATCCGGCAAAAGATATCCATGTACATGTCTAAATGTTTCTTAAACTTTGTGTTAGTCCCTGCCTCAACTACCTCCTCTGGCAGCTTGTTCCATCCACCCAGCACCCTCTGTGTGCAGCAGTTGGTGCAGAGTGTTGCATTGCACTGATTTCTGAGAAATAGGTTTGTTTTGGATGTTGACATTTATAAAGTCATAGGGTGATACAGCGTGGAAACAGGCCCTTCGGCCCAACTTGCCCACACTGGCCAACGTGTCCCAGCTACGCTAGTCCCACCTGCCCATGTTTGGTCCATATCCCTCCAAATCTGTTCTATCCATGTATCTGTCTAACTGTTTCGTAAACATTGGGATTGTCTCAGCCTCAACTACCTCCTCTGGCAGCTCGTTCCATACACCCACCACCCTTTGTATGAAAAAAAGTTGCCCCTCAAATTTAAAATTAAATATTTTCCCCTTCACCTTAAACCTATGTACTCTGGGCAAGGGACTCTGTGCATCTACCCGATCTATTCCTCTCATGATTTTACATACCTAAAATAATAAGATCATCCCTCATCCTCCTGCACTCCAATGAGCCTACTCAAGCCCAGCCTACTCAACCTCTCCCTATAGCTCACACCCTTTAGCCCTGTAAATTTTCTTGCCCTTTCCAGCTTGAACAACACTTAGTCATGGCCGTTCGAAGGGAAGGGGGGGGGGGGCGTGCGTTGGATGCGACCGCACCCTCTTTTTTTACAGAGGAAATTTAAAAATAAATGTTGTAGCGACCATCCGCACGGCGCAGTGGGGAGACCAAAGACGCAGAATGACGCATCTCTCCGCGGGGCCCGGCCATGCGCAGTGGGCGGGCTCGATCGCCGCCTCGACGTCGGGGCCTAGTAATCGTGAGTGGGACGACCGTGAAAATGTTGCGTTTGCGGGGAGGGGGATCTGTTGGTTTATCTACCGGGGGGTGTCCGAAGGGTCAATCGACCCGCGGGAAATTGGTTTGGGGAAAAAAAGGAGTGCCGCTTCTCCGGGGATGCGGTGTCCGCCCGCCCGGTCCACGGCGTCCTATCCGCGCCGTCGAGCCTCGTCCGCTGTCGGTCCGGGGCACGACGGCTTCTCCAGTCGCGGGCGGGAAGGACGGAATATCAAACCAGTCCTGGCAGCGGCGTGACCCGACACCAGGCAGCTGCTCAGGTCGGGCCCGCATCCCCCGCCGGTACCTCGCCCTCGCCTTTCACACCCACGCCGCGGGCTCTCGCCCCAACCCCCCACCCTCACCGGGCCTCGCCCCCAGCCTCTCCTTCCCCACCCCCACCCCCCTCCACGGGCCTCGCCCCCCCCTCTCCTTCCCCACCCCAACCCCCCCCACCGGGCCCTCGCCCCAACCTCTCCTCCCCCCCCCACCCCCGGCCTCGCCCCACTCTCCTTTCCCCCACCCCCACCCTCACCGGGCCCTCGCACCCCAAACCTCTCCTTCCCCCCACCCCACCACCGGGCCCTCACCCCCCAACCTCTCCTTTCCCCCCCCACCCCACACCGGGCTTTCGCCCCCCACCTCTCCTTTTCCCTCCTCCCCCCACCCCACCACTGGGCTCTCGACCCCCAACCTCTCCTTTTCCCCCCCACCACACGGGCCTCGCCCCCAAACCTCTCTTTCCCCCCCACCCCCACCCTCACCGGGCCCTCGCCCCCCAACCTTCCTTCCCCACACCCACCACCGGGCCCTCCTGCCCCCCAACCTCTCCTTTCCCCCCCACCCCACCACCGGGCCTCCGCCCCAAACCTCTCCTTTCCCCCCCCACCCACCACCGGTTTCGCCCCCAACCTCTCCTTTCCATCCTCCCCCCACACCACAACTGGGCTCTCGACCCCCAACCTCTCCTTTTCCCCCCCCACCCACCACCGTGGGCTTCTCGCCCCCAAAACCTTCCTTTCCCCCACCCCACACCGGGCCCTCACCCCCAACTCTCCTTTCCCACCCACACCTCCGGGCTCACCCCCCAACCTTCTTTCCCACCCACCGCCACTGGGGCCCTCACCCCCCAGCCTCTCCTTTCCCACCTTCCCCACCCATCGTTTCTGGGCGGCGCCGGGGGGCTGTTTTTTTTTTTTTTTTTTTTGTTTTTTTTATTTTTTTTTTTTTTTTTTTTATATTTTTTTTTAGTGCGGGGTGCTGAAGGCGGCACTTGGCAGTGGACTAGGACGGCCACGGCTGCGGGACGATGAGGCCCGGTGTTGTCCAAGGAACACGTGACCTTCCTTTCCTCACCACCTCTCTGCCCCTCCCCCTCTCTCTCTCTTGTACACCCCCCTTATCTTGGGACCTTCCTTCTCCACCCCGCACTGATCCCCATCCCCCCCTCTATTCAGTCCTCACTGACATCCCTGTGCTCCTCCCCATCTACCACTCGTCCCCCATTCATCTGTACTGACCCCTTCCCATCCATCTGCACTGCTCCCCCATTCTCGTGTACTGAACCACCCATTTATCTGCACAGACACCCCCGTCACCAACTGTACGACCACTCCATTCATCCTGTACTGATCCCCCCCCCCATTCATCCTGTACTGATCCCCCATTCATCCTGTACTGATTCCACCCCTTCCATCCAGTACTGATTCCCTTCCATCCATCCCGTATTCCCCCACTGACATCTCCCGTGCTCTCCATCACAATTTTACCTACTCCAACAACACACACTAATTCCCCTGCCTCAATCCATCCCATTCCACACCGATTGCATTCTCAACCCCCCCCCCCGCCATATATCATCCGCCACTGATTCACCCAGCCCCCCCCCCCCCCCCCCCCGACCCTACTGCACTGGAAATGTCTTCAGAGCGAAACTTTGACAATTATCTTGATAATGGAATGCAGTCAAATGGTTTTAATCCGGATGTTATTATTTGTTTTAATTAAATTGTGAACACGTGAAACATTATAAACCCGCAGTGTTCAATTGTCACTGCACGTGACACGTTTATTATAGATTTATTATAAGCAAATCAATGCTCTAATATGGAGTATCAGTTAAACTGTAGTTATTTTAGTGAGCAACTTCACAACTGTACGTGGATTATCCAAGGTTTTATTTCTACAGTCGGACATATACATAACGCATTCTGTCAGAGATATTTCAGTTGAAATTTTAATGATAATCTGAAGTGGGAATGATGGAAACCGCGTTTATCAAAAAAAAAATTAAATCTGGTGCGTACAACTGGGTATCTTCCATTGCTGTTCACAACGCATTCATTTATCGGAATGTCTGGTAATGTGGCGTTTTGGAACCTTTATAAACATATTGCCAAAAGACATTTTGCTGCATTGATGTCCTTTGGCCATCTATTGCCCTTAGTGTAATGTTTAACCTGTTCAGATGGGTTATAGTCGGTTTTAACAGCTATTAATTATAAAATGCCTTTAGAAATGTCCTTTGAACCTGTTGTGGACAATTTATGTGGGAAGCGAGAGTGTTCTCTGTGCCAATAGCAATAAGACCCATGCTATGCCCATAGTCATGGTAATTTTCGGCCCTCCAACAGAAAACATCCTTGCATCAAAGTGTTGTGTGCATGGTTAAGCTATATGTTCATGTTGTCCAGCATTTATTGACAAGGTTGATCATAGCTGAATAGCCAACCACATTTTTGTTTGGAGTGGAAAGGAAATAATAGATAAGGGAGTGGGGGGTGGAGGGGAGTTCAGTCTACACTAACTGATTCCATCCCTGTGAAAAAGTTAGGAGATTGTGATCGATCTGGAAGGCCGACCAATACATCTGTAAATAAAATGGACAGACATCTTTTCATTTTGACGCAATTGGATTTTATTGTATTAATTTTTAATTATTAATGTTAAAATCCATGCATTGAAGGAAAGAATATTTTACAGCCCATCTGTGGTCCCTTACCCAACTTCTAACACCTCAGGCTCGAGGCCGCAGCGCTCGAAGAAACTGTCCAAGCCTGAGCAGGCTCGGGGGAAGCGGCAGGCTGAGTCGGAGTGCGAGCGCATACCGCCTTCACCAAACTGCCGCTGAGCGCTCCTTGAAGCGAATCTGGCTGCTGCTTCTTTGGCGCTGCTGGCGTGGTTTACTTGTGCACCCTGGGATGCTGTGGCGTGCCGACTGCTGCTTCCTGGGGGCCGCTGCTGGAGTGGGTTACTTGTGCAACACCCCTTGGGTGCTGCTGGTGGTAGGACTTGTGCACCCTTGGGTGCTGGCTGGTGTATGTTACTTGTGCACTGGGTGTTGTGGTGAGGCTGTGTTTCTCCCTGGAGTGCTGCTGCGTTGTGGTTACTTGTGCACCTGGGATGCTGCAGCCTCTGTAACCTTGCTAATTCTCCCCTTCTGACGTTGCTGCTCCTGTTGCCGGCCCTGCAGCTTGGCCACCCCGGCCGCTAAGAGCCGGGCAAGCAGCCAACAGACCAGGCTGCATCTGCCTTGAAACTGCGAGGGCGCTGCTGGTGGGCCGCCGCTCTCGCACAAATCACATTTGACGGTACATGACCAGCGTGTCGGCCTGAGCTGCCTCTTGGAGCTGGAGTGAGCACAATGTCAGGCCTCCATTTGACTGCGGAAGGTAGGCTGGGGCCTTGGACATGAGCCTGAGCCGGCAGAGAGATGCTCGCCTCAAGGCGGCATGCTTGCACTGGACGCGATTCTCGCTCAAGCATCTTACTTGATCCAGGCCAACGAGGACAACCGGTTTTCACATCCGCAAATAAGGAAAGACCAGGACTTCATGAGCATGGACAGGCTGTCTGCAATTGCCTTATCCACATTCACTATGATTTTGCCCATAACTTGACAAAGCGTGACATGTATTGCGCATTACATTCTTGGAAATGTAATGGAAATACATGATTTATGGCTAAATGACAATATACTGCAGTGTACACGTGTGTCCGTCGCCTGCATCACTTCGCGGACTTCCATGAGGCTCTGTTGGCAACATTTCACTATGGCTTTTGCCATGACTTGGACAATAGGCAATTTAGGTTCTCGGAAAACTGAAACTATTCATGTTGAGGTTGATGTGATGTGAAGTTGTTGAGGTCAGGAGGACCATTAAAGATGCCTGCAACACAACTAACACAGTTAACGTAAACAGGCAATCAAATCAACACACAAAACAATTTCTAAAAAAAAGGTTTTCTTTACTGCATAAACTTACAGTTTTTTTTAGCAGTTTTTGAATGCTACTTTATAACATTAACATACAATTTTACAACAGTACACCTTGATTATTAATAACTAGGACAACAATTCTTAACTTAAAAAAAAAATGCATACAAACAATGATCCCAATCATCCCATTCCACCCACTCATTACTCTTGACAACCAAAATTATTTCTGAAATATTGGTCATACATTTGTGCAAAGGCTCAAAATATGGCTCAGAATGCACCAGAGAGCATCTAACACGCAGAGCTTCAGGGCCCTTAAGCGGGCCCTGGAACCCGCACGTGAGGGGCTTCCTGCTTGCGATGTGAACTGCATGCACATTATTTCACATAAAATTTTTGGAATCCTGTAATGCCACCCCTTTTTTGAAAAGCTTTGTACGGGCCTGCACTTTCCCATAACATGGTGCCTAGAACTAATCGCAATACTCTAAATGAGGCCTCACCAACGTTTTATACAACTGCAACATTTGGACTGAGATGCGGAAAAACTGTGAATCTGTGGAATTCTCTGCCACAGAAGGCAGTGGAGGCCGATTCACTGGATGTTTTCAAGAGGGAGTTAGATATAGCTATTAGGACTAATGGAATCAAGGGATATGGGGAGAAAGCAGGAACGGGGTACTGATTTTAGATGATCTGCCATGATCATATTGGTGGTGCTGGCTCGGATGGCCGAATGGCCTACTCTTGAACCTTTAAGAATAAGGAGTGAGCCATAGAACGGAGACGAGGAAACACTTTTTTCTCACAGGAGAGTGGTGAGTCTGTGGAATTCTCTGCCTCAGAGGGCGGTGGAGGCCGGTTCTCTGGATGCTTTCAAGAGAGAGCTAGATAGGGCTCTTAAAAATAGAGGAGTCAGGGGATATGGGGAGAAGGCAGGAACGGGATACTGATTGGGGATGATCAGCCATGATCACAGTGAATGGCGGTGCTGGCTCGAAGGGCCGAATGGCCTACTCCTGCACCTATTGTCTATTGTACCTATTTTCTACGTTTCTATGTAACATGATCTCCCAACTTCTATATTCACAAACAATTAGCTTTGTTTGTTAACCTGATTATGGATTCAGGTTCTGTTGATTGAGGAGTTGTATGTTTTGGTGTGTCAGCAGTATATCCACTATATAGCTGTTTAACATCGCATCAAAATATTATCTAAAACAAGCTTATCATCTTCACTAAAGTCTATTGAAAGACTGGAATAACTTTTAACACAGCTTCACCACGAAATCCCCATAAAGTCTTGTGCTATGAACCTATTTTGTATACTGCTGCCGTCCCAACTTTTATGCGCCAAGGAAACCTCCTCATGTTCACCACCTATAGAGTCCCTGGTTCGATCCTGACCACGGGTGCTGTCTGCACGTTCTCCCCGTGACCTGCGTGGGTTTTCTCCGGGTGCTCTGGTTTCCTCCCGCACTCCAAAGACGTGCAGGTTTGTAGGTTAATTGGCTTGGTATAAGTGTCAAGTCAAGTCAAGTCAAGAGAATTTGTGTTCAAGAAGGAACTGCAGATGCTGGAAAATCGAAGGTATGGGGTACAAAAGTGCTGGAGAAACCCGCAGCGGAAGGGGCTGTGCGGCAGCATAATATGGAGCGGGGGAAATAGGCACACTAATATAAACAGATGAAGGGTGCCAATAGGCAGTGCTTGTATAGTTCTAAGGAGTTTGTTTGAAGTTTCTGTTTAATTCAGAAGCCTGATGGCTGTGGGGACGCAGCTATTCGTATGTGTCGAACTGGACGTTGTGCATGCTTGAGTTCGGTCATTTGGTTAAGGTTCGATCTGTACCTTCCTACAATGAAGGTAGCGGGGAAGATGATTTGGAGGGTGTGGCCAGGGTGGTGTGGGTCCTTGATTGTGCTGCCGAGAGCCTTCTTTTTTTGAAAAAACCGCGATAGATCCCCTCGATGGGAAGGGAGGTCAGAGCGATGATGGACTGGGTTTTAGTGGTCACAACATTTTCAGCCTTTTTTTCGCTCCTGGGCGCTCAAGTTGCCAAACTCAAGCCACGATGCAATTTCCGGTCAGCAAGCTCTCCTACTGTGCACCTGTAGAGGTTAGAGAGACGTCCTCCTCCTTGACATATACCAACTCTCTGTAAATCTTCTCATGAAAGTGAAGTCAGAAGAAGGCGCTGATGTATATGCTTTCTTTATGATACGCATCAGTGTTCTTGGACCAGGATAAGTTCTTCAGAGATGAGCACGCCCAGGATTTAGCGATTTGAAGCTCTGATATTTTTTGCATGATCCCCTTTTCCCAATAAAACCCATTTTTTGACCCGTTGATATATAAACGGGACGGTAGGTCCACATCGGTCCCCCACGAGTTCCACTCTTGACCAGCGATCATCCCGTACACTAACACTATATTCCACACTAGGGAAATTCTACCAAAGCCAATGTAGAAACAAGACAAACATAGACAATAGCCATTCGGCCCTTCGAGCCAACGCCGCCATTCATTGTGATTCATGGCTGATCATCCACAATCAGTTCCTGCCTTCTCCCCGTATCCCTGACTCCACTAGCCCCTAGAGTTCTATCTAACTCTCTTTTAAATTCATCCAGTGAATCGGCCTCCACTGCCGTCTGTCATCAAGTTTATTTGTCACATACACATACAAGATGTACTGTGAAATGAAAGTGGTGATGCCTGCGAGATTGTGCAAAACAACAGAACAGAACAGAACCAGTATTTACATTTAGAATTTTTTTTTTAAATAAGACACAACACAACAGTAAATTAGTAAATTAGTCCCTGATGAATTGGAGTTTACAGTCCTGATAGCCTGTGGGAAGAAACTCCGTCTCACCCTCTCTGTTCTCACAGCGTGGACAGTGGAGGCTGAGAATTCTCCACACCTTTTCACAACTCTCCGGGGGGGGTCTGAGTCAAGGGGGAAAAAATGTCTCATTCTTCTCAGTTTTAAATGGCCTCCCTTTATTGTTAGACCTGCGGGCCCCTGGCTCGGGAAAAAAACTCTTTGGCCCCATCATTGGGAACATTTTTCCTGCATCTTCGCCCCCCCCCACCACTGCAAATTCCAGTGAATACAAAGCCTAGTCTTTCCATCTTGCGAGAGCGGCTCACATGACAGTCCCGCCATCTTGGGGGTGAACCTACAAACCTGTACCTCTTTGAGGCTAAACTAAACTAAACAATCCCTCCATTCCCAGTGTCATCCTGGGGAACTGTATCTGCATTGCCCTTCCAAGAATAATATATCGTTCTTTATATACGGAGGTTGAAACTCAAGATAGTCCTCTCGCGGTGATTTCATTCACTATGGAGAGATGAGGGAAGATTTCTCCACTATTATATTTCAAGCTGCAACTTCGAAGATTTAAGGGCCTGTCCCACTTACGCGACTTTTTCGGCGACTGCCGGCACCCGTCATAGGTGGCCGAAAATTTTCAACATGTTGAAAATTCAGCGGCAACCAGAAAGACGCTACGACTCTTTGGGTGACTGGGTGACTGGCGACATGTCGCGGGGTGAAGCTTGTATGGTCGTGAATAGTCACCAACGAGTCGTACCTTGTTCTGGTCGCCGCCGGATTTTCAACGTGTCGCAAATTTTCGCGACCTGCGACGACCTACGACGGGTGCCGGCAGTCGCCGAAAGAAAAGTTGTGTAAGTAGGGACAGGCACATTAAATTGAGGACTAGGCCCTTTAGGACATTCGGTAACTCTCACCAACTTCTACAGATGCGCCGTAGAAAGCATTTTATCCTGATGCATCACAGCACGGTTTGGGAAGAGCTCCATCCAAGACCGCTAGGAATTGCAGAGAAATGTGGACGCAGCCCAGACCGTCACACAAACCAGCCTCCCTTCCGTTGATTCCATTCATACCTCACGCTGCCTCGGCAAGGCCGGCAGCATCATCAAGGACGAACCACACTCCCTCTTCTCCCCTCTCCCATCAGTCAAAAGGTACAGAAGTGTGAAAACGCACACCCCCAGATTCAGGGACAGTTTCTTCCCAGCTGCTATCAGGCAACTGAACTCATCCTACCACAACCAGAGAGCAGCGCTGAACATCGACCTCATTGGTGACCCTTGGACTATCTTTGATTAGACTTTACTGGCTTTAACCTTGCATTCAACGTTATAACATTGTAAACGGCTCGATTGTAATCACGTATTGTCTTTCCGCCGACTGGTTAGCACACAACAAAACGCTTTTCACAGTACCTCGGTACACGTGACAATAAACTAAACTCAAACTGAAAGGGTGGGATATTTAAGCCTTGGTATTGGCGGGTCAGGCAGTTCCTGGGGAACGCGGATGGGGGACGTTTTGTGTGGGGACCCATCTCCAGACTGGATCTGGGGCCTCGGGAAAGTGGGTTTGACTGTTCTCCAGCCTGACTTGAATTGACTCTGGTCCCGGATTGTTCCTGGTGACAAACCTTGCCACCTCTCAAGAGCCAACTTGGAACATGACTTGAGCAAACACTGACCTAATGCTATAAATAGTTGCCCATGAAGTGCGGAGGAGGGGGGTGGGGGGGGGAGGTTCGGAAAACATTGGCGGAGAGTGTTCCAAAACACACATGGGTTATCTCCCTACGTGCCTGGCATGTGCCTGCCTCACGAGCCGGGCGCCACGGTGACACAGCGGTAGAGTTGCTATCTCACAGCACCAAGATTTAATAGGAACCCGAGGGGTAGCTTTTTCACGCAAAGGATGGTGGGTGTATGGAACGAGCCGCCAGCGGAGGAAGTTGAGGCTGGGACTATCGCAACGTTTAAGAAACAGTTAAGGGCCTGTCCCACTGTACAAGGTAATTCAAGAGCTCTCCCCAGTTTCCCCTGATTCGAACTTGGAGATTTACGGTAATAGCAGCTCGTAGGTACTCGGGGCTCTCGTGGACATTTTTCAACAGGTTGAAAAATCTTCACGAGCTTACCGGGTTTCCCGAGTACCTCGGGAAACCCGGTAAGTCCCAAACCAAAACGTCACCTATCCATGTTCTCCTGACCCGCTGAGTTACTCCAGCACTTTTTTTTGTAAACCAGCATCTGCAGTTCCTCGTGTCTACGCCAATCCGGACTGATGCATTCATACCAAGTTTACTGCCGGAGAGGTACCAAGAACTTCCATTTTGCAGAATGCCTCTAACATGGCTCAGTGCACAGCGGTAGAGTTGCTGCCTCACAGCGCCATGGACGTGGGTGCTGTCCATACGGAGTTTGCACGTTCTCCCCGTGACTGCGTGGGTTTTCTCCGAGATCTTCGGTTTCCTCCCACACTCTGAAAAAGTGCAGGTTTGTAGGTTCTTTGTCTTGGTATAAAAAGTGTTAAAATTGTCCCCAGTGTGAGCAGGATAGTGCTAGTGTATGGGCATCGCGGGTCGGCACAGACTCGGTGGGCCGAAGGGCCAGTTTCCATGCTGTATTTCTAAACATTAGTTTAATTTAGTTTGCAGATACAGCGCGAAAACAGGCCGACCAGCGATCCCTGCACATTAACACCATCCTACACCCACGAGGGATAATTTTATATTTATACCAAGACAATTAACCTTCAAACCTGTACGTCTTTGGAGTGTGGAAGGAAACCGAAGTTCTCGGAGAAAACCCACGCAGGTTCACGGGGAGAACGTACAAACTCCGGACGGACAGCACCCGTAGTCGGGATCGAACCCGGGGTCTCCGGCGCTGCCTTCGTTGTAAGGCGGCAACTCTACCGCTGCGCCAGCGTGACCGCCCAAACTAAACTAAAGTGATAACATTCCCGGAAGGTCTCGAGGTCGGAATTGGAAGAATGCAGCTATCTTGGAGGGTTTACATGCCAGAGGAGATTAGAGATAGGAAGGGAGTGATATCGTGGAGTGATTTCAAAAGCAGGATGAGAAATTTACAATCGATGAGTTGCTTAACCAAGAGTCAGAGTAGTTTTAGTTCTAGTGTTTTCGTTTTAGAGATACAGCATGGAAACCGGCTCTTTGGTTCACCTGGCCTGCGTTTGGCCCAGATCCATCTAAACCTGCCCGATCATGTACCTGACTAAATGTTTCTTAAATGTGACAATGATAGTTCTATCCCACATGCTAGGGACAGCGCGAATACACGCCCATCGGCCCACCGTGTCTGCGCCGACCAGCGATCCCCACACACTAACGCTACCCTACACACACTGGGGACAATTTACACATACACCAAGCCAATTAACCTACAAGCCTGCACGTCTTGGGAGTGTGGGAGGAAACCTGGAGCTCCCGGAGAAAACCCACGCAGGTCACGGGGAGAACGTTCAAACTGTACAGACAGCGCACAGACAGTAGTCAGGATTGAACTCGGGTCTCTGGCGCTGTGAGGCAGCAACTCCACCGCTGCACAATCGTGCCGCCCTCTTGTATTAATACATGCCCACAATAGCTGCCTCGCCCACAGTATGTCTGTCTCTTCCTTCTTTGTTGTCTTTTAGTATGTGTTAAATGTATGTTTTAGTGTTCTTTAGCTTGTTTTATGTGGGGAGGCGGGGTGGGGAGGGGGTGTGGGGGGTTGTGCGGTCGAAACTTATTCGATTTTTTGTAGTGGGTGGGCGCTTGCAAGGAAATCACTGTGGAAAGGGAGGCCGGGAGGTTGGCTTTTATCTCGATTTTTTGGTCGTGTTCGGCGTGTGGATGGAGATGCGTATTTTTTTACGTACGCTATCGTATGGCTTCGAGCGCCTTTTACGCACAGAGCTCGACTGCGGCTGGTTTTGGGGAGTCCTTGGGGTGGATCGTTGATCGCGATGTTGGACTTCCGAGTAGTGATGACATCGTGGAGCTCGGCTAGGCCTGCGTCATGCCCGGAGGTTTGGGTTGTGCCGGGAGGCTGGGGAACGACTTTGCGGAGCTCACGCGTCTTCTTGTTTGTTCTCCAGACTGCATGGTTGTCCCGAGAGCCTGCGACCTTGGAAGTTACACACAAACATCGAATTCTCGGAGCTTCGCTATGCACGCATGCGGGGTGGGTCTCTCTTGACCGTGGGGGCACACACACACAAACTTCATATTGTGGGAGGGTGATATGTGGGCCGTTGAGCAAGACATTACAGTGGCCCAACCCCGATTCTCCGTAGTTTTTTATCTTTATTTTGTTATTTATTAGATTTATAAAATTATTTTTATTCCCCAAACCACCCAATCAAAACACTACTTCTCTTCTCAAAATACACTACACTACACACCTACCTCCCATCTTCCAACCCACTATTCTATTCTTCCACAATCATTTTTACCTACAAATTTATCACCCCCATCTCTCTCCATCTTCACAAACACTTTCTCCAACTCCTCCCCCCCTCCCCCCCCCCCCCCCCCCCCCCCCCCCCCCCCCCCCCCCCCCCCCCCCCCCCCCCCCCCCCCCCCCCCCCCACAGACACCCCCCCCCCCCTCCCCCCCCCCCCCCCCCCCCCCCCCCCCCCCCCCCCTCCCCCCCCCCCCCCCCCCCCACCAAACAAAACACACCCAACACCCCCCCCCCCCCCCCCCCCCCCCCCCCCCCCCCCCCCCCCCCCCCAAACCCCCCCCCCCCCCCCCCACCCCCCCCAAAACCTCCAAACCGCGAAGGAAGTTTATTGCCTTCCATCACAGTGGGGAATGTGGGGAATCCGCTGTGGTGGATGTTTATGTTCATTTTTATGTAGTTGTGTGTCTTGCTTTTTTTTTGCTTTTTTATTAGAATGGGGTATGGTAATTCGAGTTTCACTGTACCTTAGTTGGTGCACGAAACAATAAACTGATCTTTGAACCTTTGTCAGAGTGAGGCTAAACGCAAATTGGAGGAATAGCACCTCATATTTCGCTTGGGCAGCTTACAGCCCAGTGGAATCAATTTTGATTTTTCTCACTTCAAGTAACCCCGGCATTCCCCCTCTCTGTATCCCTCCCCCACCCAAGTCGCACCAGCTTCTCGTTTCCACCCAACAAACAGCTAACAACGACCTGTTTCCTTTATCATCGTTACTTTTTTGCATATCTTTCATTCAGTTGTTCTATATATCTCTCCACATCATCGTCTGTTTCTTATATTCCGTTATTCCCTAACCAGTCTGAAGAAGGGTCTCGACCCCGAAACGTCACCCGTTCCTTCTCTCCAGAGATGCTGCCTGTCCCGCTGAGTTACTCCAGCGTACTGTGTCTATCTTGCATTAATGCATGCCGGAGGCTGGAGTGTGTTCAGGGCCTGTCCCACTTTTTGCCGGCGTCATATCAAGGTCGCCAAAAGATTTTGAACCTTTTTAAAATCCAGCGGCGACAAAAAAAAATGGCGACACTTGAAAAAACACCGCGCGTCAATACATCATCACGCCGCATCAACACGTCGTCACGCCACATATTTTTCGGTGACGTAATACGTCAGTCAATGATGCCGGCAGTCGTCGAAAAAATCGCCAGGTGGGACAGGCCCTTGTCGGTGAGCAAGAGAGAGAGGCGTGTAAATGATATTGCAAATTGAAGCAACGCTTTTGAAACGTTTTTCAGCCTGTGATCTCAGGAGCTGCTCCTTTGCTTTGTCGGGTAGCTGTAGAGAGACGCCTCAGTGAATCCCTTTGATTTGAAAGTGGCAGCTTAGGATTTGATCAGCTGGAGAGGGAGCCGAGCAAGCACGATCTGAACTGCCGACGGGCACACTTTCCGTCCTTAACTAGGGTTTTATTGATAAACGCGAGGTTATCCACTTTGGTGGCAAGAACAGGAAGGCACATTATCGTCTGAATGGTGTCAAGTTGGGAAATGGGGAAGTACAACGGGATCTGGGGGTCCTTGTACATCAATCTATGAAAGTAAGCATGCAGGTACAGTAGGCAGCGAAGAAAGAGAATGGTATGTTGGCCTTCATAACAAGAGGAGCTGAGTATAGGTGCAAAGAGGTCCATCTGCAGTTGTACAGTGCCCTGGTGAGACCACACCTGGAGTATTGTGTGCAGTTTTGGTCCCCTAATTTGAGGAAGGACATTCTTACTATTGAGGGAGTGCAGCGTAGGTTTACAAGGTTAATTCCCGGGATGGCGGGACTGGAGCGGCTGGGCTTGTATACACTGGAATTTAGAAGGATGAGAGGCTATCTTATTGAAACATATAAGATTACTAAGGGATTGGACACGCTGGAGGCAGGAAACATGTTCCCGATGTTGGGGGAGTCCAGAACCAGGGTCCACAGTTTAAGAATAAGGGGTAATCCATTTAGAATGGAGATGAGCAAAATCTTTTTCACTCAGAGAGTTGTGTTTGTGGAATTCTCTGCCTCAGAGGGTGGTGGAGGCCGATTCTGTGGATGCTTTCAAGGGAGAGTTAGATAGAGCTCTTAACGATAGCAGAGTTCAGGGATATGGGTATATGCCTAGCCCTGTGAATGGCCATCTTGGCCAGGCCCAGGAGCAGACCAACAGGGAGATCCCATCCTCCCGATCGGCCCTCTCCGCTCGCTGTCTCCGACAAGCACCCTGTGCGTAGGGGAGTGAGGGTGGGGCTGACGATGTCCTGGTCGGGCTGCTCCTGGGCCTGGCCAATCTGGCCATCGGCGAGTCACAGCGCCAGGCGGAAGAGGGCTCTGCCCGAGCCGGCTGCCTGCCCCTTTCCCGGGGTTACGTCCGCACCCGGGTGGCACTGGAGAGGAAGAGACCACGCGCTGTCCACGGGCGCCCTGGGGGATCTCCTAGACCGCTGGGCACCGCGGGGGGGGGATTATGACAATAGACAATAGGTGCAGGAGTAGGCCCTTCGAGCCAGCACCACCATTCAATGTGGCGGAGACAGGGGATATGGGGAGGAGGCAGGATCGGGGTACTGATTGGGGATGATCAGCCATGATCACATTGAATGGCAGTGCTAACTCGAAGGGCCGAATGGCCTACTCCTGCACCTATTGTTTATTGTCTACCGTCTAAACTAAACTAGTTGCAAACTCCGTACAGACAGCACCCTTAGTCGGGATCGAACCTGGGTCTCTGCCGCTGCGAGGCAGCAACTCCACCGTGCCACCTCTAAACTAAACTAAACTAAACTGATATAAAGAGAGATCCCTTCACATTGGACCTGCAAACAGAGGCATTGGATTGGATCCCAACTAGCTCACCGTGTCAGCTTGTTGCCAATGTACAAAGGTGGTCAACTGGTGGCAAACGTATAAAATGCACCCAAAAGGAACATTTCTACATCAGTCTGTCAAAGTAACAGCCACTGTCGCTCAGCAACAATCTCCAAAGTCCTATAAAGCTGCAATCTGACTCCCTGACTCTGACACGCAATGCCCCGACGGAGCTTTCTCTGTCACTCCGTCCACACCAGGCTTGGCATCCCCACACCTGTGAGACTCCCGATTCAGGGACAGTTTCTTCCCGGCTGTTATCAGGCAACGGAACCATCCCACCACAACCCGAGAGCAGTGCTGAACTACTATGGGACTATCCTTGATCGAATTTTAGTACTCGATGTAGTTCATTGTCACGTTCACCGAGGTGCAGTGAAAAGCTTTTTGTGGCGTGCTAACCAGTCAGCCATAAGACAATGGACAATAGACAATAGGTGCAGGAGTCAGCCCTTCGAGCCAGCACCGCCATTCAATGTGATCATGGCTGATCATCCCCAATCAGTACCCCAGTTCCTGCCCTCTCCCCATATCCCCTGACTCCGCTATCTTTAAGAGCCCTATCTAGCTCTCTCTTGAAAGTATCCAGAGAACCCGCCTCCACCGCCCTCTGAGGCAGAGAATTCCCCAGACTCACCACTCTCTGTGAGAAAAAGTGTTTCCTTGTCTCCTTTCTGAATGGCTTCCTCCTTTTTCTTAAACTGTGGCCCTGGTTCTGGACTCCCCCCAACATCGGGAACATGTTTCCTGCCTCTAGCGTGTCCAAACCCTTAACAATCTTATATGTTTCAATACATGATTACAATCGATCCATTTACAGTGTATAGATACATGATAAGGGGATAACGTTTAGTGCAAGGTAAAGCCAGGTAAAACCAAGGTAAGGCAAGTTAAAGGACTTTACTGGCTTTACCTTGCACTAAACGTTATTCCCTTATCATGTATCTATACACTGCAAATGGCTCGATTGTAATCATGTATTGTCTTTCAAAGAAAGACACAAAATGCTGGAGTAACCCAGCGGGACAGGCAGCATCTCTGGAGAGAAGGAATGGGTGACGTTTCAGGTCGAGACCTTCTTCAGACCTTCTCTCCAGTCCCACTGGAGTTACTCCAGCATTTTGTGTCTATCTTCGGTTTAAACCAGCATCTGCAGTTCCTTCCTACACACACCAGTCGATTATCGTTTGACTCAGAATCACATCGGTTTTCATGTCATAGATGACAGCAATCCTATTTGGGCCTTCTTCAGTATTGTCCTAGGGCCGGCTGGTCAGCAGGCAACAAAAAAGCTTTTCACTGTACCTCGTTACACGTGACAATGAAGGCAGGCACGGGGTGACTGTCACTGTATGTCGTGTTGTTACTTGTGGGCGGAGCACCAAGGCAAATTCCTTGTATGTGAATACTTGGCCAATAAACTTATTTACTTATTTAAACTTGAAACTGAGACTGCTGTTTGTTTCCTGCACGATGCCCTTGTCGGGAGAGCCCTCGCTTGTTAAAGTCGCTGGCGATCTGCGCCCGGGCGCCACGTGGCAGCAGCAGGTGAGCGGCCCAGACTGCGGCAATCTGTGTGTTCCCCGCGCTCCAGCGTTTTCTCCCGGGACGCGGGGATCAGACCAATGATTCATCCTGAGCAGGCGAAGGAGCCGAATAGCAGCCGCGCCAGCAATTTAAATGCAAATTGGCTCTCCGCAAAAGCCGCGGGGGACCTCAGGCCCCAGCCGGCAGCCGAATAAATCTTCACCGCTTGTGATGCCAGGACTGGGGCGCTCTGGACCCAGGATAGATTGTACCGCCCTCTCCGCACCCCACAGGGACAGGCAGAGGTGAGAGGACGTTTAAATTGGGGCCTTGACTATTCGGAAGAGTGCTCCTCCTCGGCATAGTCAGCTGGGAGCGATGATTTAAGGTGATGGAGTCATAGTGAAACAGCGTGGAAACAGGCCCTTCGGCCCAAATTACCCATACCGGCCAACAAGTCCCAGCTACACTAGTCCTACCCTGCCCGCAGTCAAAGCATATGGGGAGAAGGCAGGAACGGGGCACTGATTGTGGATGATCAGCCGTGATCACATTGAATGGCGGTGCTGGCTCGAAGGGCCGAATGGCCTCCTCCTGCACCTATTGCCTATTGTCTATTGGTCCATATCCCTCCAAGGCTGTCCTATCCATGAACATGTCTAACTGTTTCTTAAACCATATAACCATATAACAATTACAGCACGGAAACAGGCCCTCTCGGCCCTTCCAGTCGGTGCCGACCATTTGTTTTCCCCTAGTCCCATCTACCTGCACTCAGACCATACCCCTCCATGCCCTTCACGTCCATATACCTATCCACTTTACTTTTAAATGTTAAAATCGATCCTGCCTCCACCACTTCTACTGGAAGCTCATTCCACACAGCCACCACCCTCTGAGTAAAGAAGTTCCCCCTCACGTTACCCCTAAACGTCTGTCCTTAATTCTATGTCATGCCTCTTGTTTGAATCTTCCCTACCCTCAATGGGAAAAGCTTATCCACGTCAACTCTGTCTATCCCTTTCATCATTTTAAAGACCTCAATCAAGTCCCCCCTTAACCTTCTGCGCTCCAAATAATGAAGACCTAACTTGTTCAACCTTTCTCTGTAACCTAGTTGCTGGATCCCAGGCACATTCTAGTAAATCTCCTCTGTACTCTCTCTATTTTGTTGACATCCTTCCTATAATTAGGCGACCAAAATTGTAACCATACTCCAGAATTGGTCTTACCAATGCCTTGTACAATTTTAACATTACTTCCCTACTCCTATATTCAATGCTCTGATTTATAAAGGCCAGCACACCAAAGGCTTTTCTTTACCACCCTATTCTAATGAGATTCCACCTTCAGGGAACTATGCACAGTTATTCCTAGATCCTTCTGTTCCACAGCATTCCTCAATTCCCTACCATTTACCATGTACGTCCTATTTTGATTTGTCCTGCCAAGATGTAGCACTTCACACTTAACAGCATTAAACTCCATCTGCCATCTTTCAGCCCACTTTTCCAAATGGCCCAAATCTCTCTGTAGACTTTGAACATTTACTTCATTATCCAAGACTTTGAAAATCTACTTCATTATCCAAGACTTTGAAAATCTACTTACTTGAAAATCTAAATCATAAACGTTGGGATGGTCCCAGCCTCAACCTCTCCGACAGCTCGTTCCGTACACCCACCGCCCTCAGTGTGCATAATGTACCCCTCAGATTCCTATGAAGTGTCCGGTTGGCTTTAGTGACCGTGTTGTCCACGTGTTCCCTCCACAAAAGCTGCTGAAGCCAAGGACATTAGTAGACAAGTTACGTCATACAAGGAAGCTACGGTTACTGATAGAACCACCCGTTTAAATGAGAGCAGGAAATTAACTTCTGAAACAATCCACAAAAAGATTTACTTTCCAGCAATCTGAAAGCACTGTTGGCAGTGAACTTGGGGACAATTAAGATGCAGATCTAAATAATGTTACTGGTGTAAGGGGGAGCTGCAGATGCTGGTTTAAAATGAAGATAGACACAAATGACTGACTTGGCAAATAAAATTTCTCGTTGGTTGCAAAACGTACTTGGCCAATACAGTATTTATTCCGTTTGTGATTGATTGTGAAAATGCTGGAGTAACTCAGCGGGACAGGGGGCATCTGTGAAGAGAAGGGATGGGTGACCTATAGAAACATAGACAATAGGTGCAGGAGGAGGCCATTCGGCCCTTCGAGCCAGCACCGCCATTCATTGCGATCATGGCTGAACGTCCCCTATCAATAACCCGTGCCTGCCTTCTCCCCATATCTCTTGACTCCACTAGCCCCTAGAGCTCTGTCTATAGAAACATAGAAAATAGGATGGAAAGACCTTTCGAGGCCCTTATTCTTCAGAGAAAGGAGGGTCTGAAGAAGGGTCTCGACCCGAAGCGTTGCCCGCTGAGTTATTCCAGCATTTTGTGTTTATAAATGATGTTAAACATCTGTCTGGCTGCAGAGTGGCAGCGGGGGGGGGGGGGGGGGGGGATGGCACGGTGGGGCAGGGGTAGAGTTGCTGCCTCACAGCGCCGGAGACCCCGGTTCGATCCCGACCACGGGTGCTGCCTGTACGGCGTTTGCACGTTCTCCCCGTGACCCGCGTGGGTTTTCTCCCAGATCTTCTGTTTCCTCCCGCACTCCAAAGACTTGCAGGTTTGTAGGTTAATTGGCTTGGTGTATGTGTAAAAACGTTCAGCCATGATCGCAATGAATGTGTAAAAACTATCCCTAGTGCATGTGTAGGGTAGCGTTAAGGGCCTGTCGCACCGTATGAGGTCATTCGAGAGTTCCCCCGAGTTTCCCCTGCTTCGAACTCGGAGAATTACGGTAATGGCCGCTCGCAGGTACTCGGGGCTCTCTGGACATTTTTCACAGTGTTGAAAAAACTTCACGAATTACCGCGTTTCCCGAGTACCTGCCGTTAGCGTTACGAGCCGCTACGGGACATCCACGAGCTCCGACGTACCCGCTACGTACATTCTACGTACTTACCACGAGTTAGATTTTTTTTAAACTCGGGAGAGCTCTTGAATGACCTCGTACAGTGGGACAGCCCTTTAGTGGGCGGGGATCGCTGGTCGGCACGGACTCGGTGGGCCAAAGGGGCCTGTTTCCGCACTGTACCTCTGAACTGAAACGAAACTATAAACGCTATTCCCTTAACATGTATCTGTACCTTGTTAATGGCTGGATTAGTAATCATGTGTTGTCTTCCCGCCGGCTGGTTAGCACGCAACAAAAGCTTTCCACTGTATTGCACAGTTACGAGCTGACTGTTGTGTAGATGCACCTTTGATTCCTTCAGTATTTACTTCCTGAAATATAATTGCTATTCGGTTGCAGGCTGTATTGTAACCAGCGCTTGAATTCCCACTTCTCTGTGAAGTACCACTCGGAGGTCCACGAGTGTGTACGCAAATGCATAGGCCAAGCAACAAAGTACATAATTCACATTCGCGCTGTGTGCTGAGAGTCATTTTAGCAGCTTAAGCACCAATCTATTCCATCTTAAGTGATCTGCGATGTTGACAAATTAAATCCCTCTCATATAAACGATATACGGAATAGTGAAAGAGTGGATGTGGAGAGGATGTTTCCACCAGTGGGAGAGTCTAGGACCAGAGGTCACAGCCTCAGAATAAAAGGACGTTCCTTTAGAAAGGAGATGAGGAGGAATTTCTTCAGTCAGAGGGGTGGGTGAATCTGTGGAATTCTTTGCCACAGACAGCTGTGGAGGCCAATCAATGGATATTTTTAAGGCAGAGAATGACAGATTCTTGATTAGCACGGGTGTCAGGGGCTACGGGGAGACGGCAGGAGAATGGGGTCGAGAGGGAGAGATAGATCAGCCACGATTGAATGGCGGAGTAGACTTGATGGGCCGACTGGCCTTGTTTTGCTCCTATCAAGTATGACCTTTTCACCTCACGGCCCACCCAGCTTGACTCCTATACACCCTGCACCGAGAGACCAAGCGAGAGGGAGAGATAGATCAGCCACGATTGAATGGCGGAGTAGACTTGATGGGCCGAATGGCCTACGTCTGCTCCTAGAACTTATGAATTTAGGAACTAAAGAGGCTGAGCAAAACACAAAATAGCGGCAGCAATGGTGGAGGGAATGGGCAGATGACCTTTCAGGCTGAGACCCCTCTTCAGACTTCTTCAGGTTGGCATGGGCCAAAGGGCCTGTTTCCCTTCTATCTTTCCACGGATAGATGACCGCTTTCCTTTGCCCTTTAACCTCATTCCACCAGGGGGGCACGGTGGCGCAGCGGTAGAGTTGCCGCCTTACAGCAGGAGCTGTCAGAGACCCGGGTTCGATCCCGACCACGGGCGCTGGCCGCACGGAGTTTGCACGTTCTCCCCGTGACCGGCGTGGGTTTTCTCCGGGTGCTCCGGTTTCCTCCCACGTGCAGGTTTGTAGGTTAATTGGCTTGGGTAAAAGCTGCCCGAGTGTAGGATAATATTAGTGTACGGGGTGATCGCTAGTTGGCGCGGACTCAATCACTTCTCTCTCCCCAACGAACAAATTTACAAAATGATAATGCAATTTAATTAATTGAAAAATAATAAAGTGGTAAATAATAAAATAAAATAATAATAAAGATAGAATGAGTATGAACTGGTGATGAATGTTTGGCGTGGACTGAATGGACAGTTTCCGCGCTGTATCTATTAGTTTAGTTTGGAGACACATCACGGCAACAGGCCCTTCGGCCCCACAGAGTCCGTGCCGACCAGCGATCCCCGCACACTTAAGCTATTCGACGCACTAGGGACAATTTACAATTTTTACCGAAGCCAATTGACCTACTAATCTGTACGTTTTAGGAGTGTAGGAGGAAACCGGAGCACCAGGAGAAAACCCACGCAGGTCACGGGGAGAACGTGCAAACTCCGTACAGACAGCGCCCGTAGTCGGGATCGAACCCGGGCCTCTGGCGCTGCGAGGCAGCAACTCTACCGCTGCGACACTGGGCCGCCTCTAAACTAAACTAAATTAACTAATATAAAGAGAGATCCCTTCACACTGGACATGCAAACAGAGGCATTGGATTGGAGCCCAACCAGCTCAGTGTCAGCTTGTTGCTAATGCACAAAGGTGGTCAACTGTTGGACAACAGACAGTCCAAAAACAAATATGTGAAAGGCAAACGTATAAAATGCACCCAAAAGGAGAATTTCTACATTCAGTCTGAGAGAGAGAGAGGGAGGGGAGGGACTGAGGGTGGGAGAGAGGGAGATAGCTAGAGAGATGGAGAGAGAGGGAGGTGGGGAGAGTGGGATAGGGAGAGGGAGAGTATAGAGGGAGAAAGAGAGATGAGAGAGAGCGAGAGAGAGAGAGAAGTGATGGAGATAGAGAGAGAGAGAGAGAGAGAGAGAGAGAGAGAGAGAGAGAGAGAGAGAGAGGCAGAGATAGGGAGAGAGAGAGAAAGTGGGAGAGAGAGAGAGAGAGAGTCAGGGCAAGAGAGAAGAGCAAGAAAAAGAGAGGGAGTGAGAGGCAGGGTCAGAGAAATAGATCCTGTCCCCAGTGTGATTTGGAATCTGAGGGGTAACTTTTTCACACAAAGGGTGGTTGTATGGAACAAGCTACCCATCTATACTAGACCCACCTGCCCGAGTTTGGTCCCTATCCCTCAAAACCTGTCCTATGCATGTACTTGGCAGTTTCTTTAATGTTGGGGTAGTCCCAGCCTCAACTACCTCCGGCAGCTCGTTCCATACACCCACCACCCTCTGTGTGAAAAAGTTACCCCTCAGATTCCTATTCAATCTTTTCCCCTTCACCTTGAACCTATGTCCTCTGGTCCTCGATTCCCCTACTCTGGGCAAGAGACTCTGTGCGTCTACCCGATCTATTCCTCTCATGATTTTGTACACCTCTATAAGATCTCCCCTCATCCTCCTGCGCTCCAAGGAGTAGAGCCCATGAAAGGCATCTTAGCCGGATTAGTTGGACAACGGGCCTGTTTCTACGCTGTATGAGTCGATGATTCGAGAGCAATGTATTCCCCTCCCTTCACCCCTGGGGTGGGGAGATTGCAGCCTTCACGTGGTCCGCCCAGTTTCGACGAATGCAATCAACCCGGCTTGCACAATCAAATAAGGTCAAACAGAACAAGTTGTCCTACAACTTTAGGCCGTGCACGCCGTACGCAAGAAGACACCACCATTTCCCACCCTCTCTTCCCTCAGTTTCTTCTCCCGCTTAGAACTCCACCAGGATTTCCAATCCGCCATCTCCAACAGGATGCATTGCCACAGACGGCTGTGGAGGCCAAGCCAATGGATATTTTTAAGGTGGAGATAGATAGATTCTTGATTAGTACGGGTGTCAGGGGCTACGGGGAGAAGCAGGAGAATGGGGTTGAGAGGGGGTGATAGATCAGCCGTGATTGAATGGTAGAATAGCCTCGATGGGCTGAATGGCCTAATTCTGCTCCTATCACTTATGAACATGACAATCTATAATTTGCAGTAGCCAATTAACCAACAAACCTACATGTACATCTTTGGGGTGCCGGAGAAAACCGGAGCGCTTGGAGACAATAATGGACAACAGGCAATAGGTGCAGGAGTAGGCCATTCGGCCCTTCGAGCCAGCACCGCCATTCAATGTGATCACGGCTGATCATCCCCAATCAGTACCCCGTTCCTGCCTTCTCCCCATATCCCCTGACTCCGCTATCTTTAAGAGCCCTATCTAGCTCTCTCTTGAAAGTATCCAGAGAACCGGCCTCCACCGCCCTCTGAGGCAGAGAATTCCACAGACTCACCACTCTCTGGGTGAAAAAGTGTTTCCTTGTCTCCGTTCTAAATGGCTTACCCCTTATTCTTAAACTGTGGCCCCTGTATGCATGTGCGTGTGCGCGTGTGCGTGCGTGCGTGCGTGTGTATTTGTGTGTGCGGCGTGTGCGTGCGCGTGCGTGTGCGTGTGCGTGTGCGTGTGTTGGGCAGGCGAGGGTTACGGAGCGTTACAGAGGGACAAAGTGGGGCAGAGAGCAAGCGCTAGATCAGGCTTCACGTCAGCCGGGCGGCGCAGACACTTGGCCGGTGAAGAGGTGGCCCTTTATCAGCATTCAGTCCACTGTGTCTGACCTCCTCTCTGGCCCTGCTGACCCTGGCAGCTGCTGATAGGTGCCGTCAGCATTCTTGGAAAGTATATGTTTGCCGTCGTTGCGAAATGTCCCAGCGTGCCAACTCTTACTGGGACCGAATCCCCCAGAGATCAGCGAAGGGGGGGGGGCGGGGAAAGAGCTGGGAGCTAGCATGACCGGGGGGGAAGAAACAGGGGGTGGTTGTGAGTTGGGAGTCAAAATATGAAGTTAAAGACTGAAGCAAACTTCAGTCACGGTGGCTCAGCGGTAGAGTTGCCGCCTTACAGTGAATGCAGCGCCGGAGACACGGGTTCGATCCCGACTACGGGCGCTGCCTGTCCGGAGTTTGCATGTTCTCCCCGTGACCAGCGTGGGTTTTCCCCGGGTGCTCTGGTTTCCTCCCACACTCCAAAAACGCACAGGTTTGATTGGCTGCGGTCAAATTGTAAATTGTCCCCTTGTGTGTGTGTGTGCGTGTGTGTGCGCGTGTGTGTGTGCGTGTGCGTGCGTGTGCGCGTGTTGTGCGTGTGTGTGCGTGGGTGTGCGCGTGTGTGCGCGTGTGTGCGCGTGCGTGTGCGTGTGTGTGCGCGTGTGTGCGCGTGTTGTGCGTGTGTGCGTGGGTGTGCGCGTGTGCGCGCGTGAGCGCGTGTGTGCGCGCGTGTGAGCGTGTTGTGCGTGTGTGTGCGTGCGTGTGTGCGTGCGTGTGGTGCGTGTGTGTGTGTGTGCGTGTGTGTGCGTGTGTTGTGCGCGTGTTGTGCGTGCGGTGTGTGCGTGTGTGTGTGTGTGCGTGTGTGTGTGTGTGTGTGTGTGTGTGAGCGTGTGTGTGTATGTGTCGTGTGTGAGCGTGTGTGTGCGTGCGCGTGCGTGCGCGTGCGTGTGTGTGTGTGTGTGTGTGTGCACGTGTTGTGTGTGTGTGTGTGTAGGATAGTGTTAGTGTGCGGGGATCGCTGGTCGACACGGACTCTGCGGGCCGAAGGGCCTGTTTCCACGCTGTATCTCTAAACAAAGCTAAACATAGAACATAGAACAATACTTAGCACCACACCCAAATCAAACCCACGCAGGTTTGTTTAGGAAGGAACTGCAGATGCTGGCTTACACCAAAGATAGACACAAAGTGCTGGAGCAACTCAGCGGGACAGGCAGCATCTCTGGAGGTAAAGGTCAGAACCTAGCGACTCAAACCATTGCCAATCCTTTTTCACCAGAGTTGCTGCCTGACCCCTTGTGTTACACCAGCAGTCTAGTTTAGAGAAACAGCGCGGAAACAGGCCCTTCGACCCATCGATCCATCGTGTCCACCCTTCGGTTAGTTCTATCTTACACACTGGGGCCAATTATAAACCTGCGTGTCTTTGGGGTGTAGGAGGAAACCGGAGCACCTGGAGGAAGTCCACGCATGTCACAGGGAGAACGTGCAGACTCCACACAGCCAGCATCCGCAGTCAGGATGGTCACCCTGAGATCATCTCTTCTTCGTCCCCGTCCCGTCCCCCCCACCCCCTCACCAGCTCCCTCAGTTCCACGCAGCCCCCCACGTCGGGTCCCACTGACAATCTCAATTGAAACGTACAGAATAGTGAAAGGCCTGGATAGAGTGGATGTGGGGAGGGTGTTTCCACTGGTGGGAGAGTCTAGGACCAGAGGTCGCAGCCTCAAAGCGTGTAAGAAGGTTTAAACCGAAGATAGACACAAAAAGTTGGAGTAGCTAACTCAGCGGGACGGGCAGCAAATCTGAAGAGAAGGAATGGGTGACGTTTCAGGTCAACAGACAATAGGTGCAGGAGGAGGCCATTCTGCCCTTCGAGCCAGCACCGCCATTCAATGTGATCATGGCTGATCCTTGTTCCGGGTCGAGATAAAGGACGTTCCTTTAGGAAGGAGATGAGGAGACATTTATTTAGTCAGAGGGTGGTGAGTCTGTGGAATCCATTGCCACAAAAGGCTGTGGAGGCCAAGTCAGTGGATATTTTTAAGGCAGAGATAATAGATTCTTGATTAGTGCGGGTGTCAGGGGTTATGGGGAGAAGGCAGGAGAATGGGGTGAGGAGGGAGAGACAGATCAGCCACGATTGAATGGTGGAGTAGACTCGATGGGCCGAATGGCCTAATTCTGCTCCTATTCCTCATGACCTTTTGATCCCCACGGTGATAATGGAAGTCCTTTATAGTTCAATAGATTGAAGAGAGCGTGCGATTACTCAATGCATTTCAGAGAAAAAAAAACCCATGTTTGCTGTGATTTTTGGAGCTGACCAGCGCTTACTGCCAATGTCTACTTCCTGGAACACGAGCTATCAGTTTTTAAATACACATCATCCTCAGAATTCGGGGGCAGTTGGTGAGACCGGCGTTGATTTCCATTGTTGGCATCCATGATCACTGCTCACCGCCTGTGGAACGGCCCTGAGCCCGCGGTCTAGTTTAAGATGGACACAAAATGCTGGAGTCACTCAGCGGGACAGGCAGCATCTCTGGAGAGAAGGAATGGGAGACGTTTCAGGTCAACAGACAATAGACAATAGGTGCAGGAGTAGGACATTCAACCCTTCGACCCAGCACCGCCATTCAATGTGATCATGGTTGATCATCCCCAATCAGTACCCCGTTCCTGCCTTCTCCCCATATCCCCTGACTCCGCTAGCTTTAGGAGCCCTATCTCGCTCTCCCTTGAAAGCATCCAGAGAACCGGCCTCCACAGCCCTCTGAGGCAGAGAATTCCACACTCACCACTCTCTGTGTGAAAAAGTGTTTCCTCGTCTCCGTTCTAAATAGCTTACCCCTTTTTCTTAAACTGTGGCCCCTGGTTCTGGACTCCCCCAACATCGGGAACATGTTTCCTGCCTCTAGCGTGTCCAAACCCTTAATGATCTTATATGTTTCAATAAGATCCCCTCTCATCCTGCTAAACTCCAGAGTGTACAAGCCTCAGATTAGGCGAGTCTCAACCCCGCAGGGTCAGAAGGGTCTCGACCCCGAAACGTTACCCATTCCTTCTCTCGAGAGATGCTGCCTGTCCCGCTGAGTTACTCCAGCATTTTGTGTCTATCTTCAGTGTAAACCAGCATCTGCAGTTCCTTCCTACACACCACTGTAGTTTAGTTTAGGTTAGAGATACAGCCTAAACTGTATCTCTAACCTAACCCACCGAGTCCGCACCGACCAGCGATCCCAGCACACTTACACCATCCTACACACGCCAGGGACAATTTTTTAAAGCATTATTACCAAGTCAATTAACCTACAAACCTGCAGGTCTTTGGAGTGTGGGATGAAACTGAAGATCCAAGGTCGGACAGCTGAATGGATAGCAAATTGGCTCCATGGAAGGAAGCATAATGGTGGGAGGTTGCTTCTCGGACTGGAGGCCTGTGACTAGTGGCATGCCTCAGGGTTCGGTGCTGGGACCATTACTGTTTGTCATCTACATCAATGATTTGGATGAGAACATACAGGGCAAGGTTAGCAAGTTTGTTAACGATACAAAAGTGAGTGGTTTTGCAGATAGTGAAGATGGTTGTGAACGATTGCAGCAGGATCTGGATCGATTGGCCAGGTGGGCGGAGGAATGGTTGATGGAATTTAACACAGAGAAGTGTGAGGGGTTGCATTTTGGGACGTCGAACAAGGGCAGGACCTCTGGGGAGTGTTGTAGAGCAGAGGGATCTAGGAGTACAGGTGCATGGTTCCTTGAAGGTCGAGTCGCAGCTAGATAAGGTGGTCAAAAAGGCTTTTGGCACTTTGGCCTTCATCAGTCAGAGTATTGAGTATGGAAATTGGGAGGTAATGGTGCAGTTGTATAAGACGTTGGTGAAACTGCATTTAGAATATCGTGTTCAGTTCTGGGCGAGAATCCGAGGGGTAACTTTTTCACACAGACGGTGGTGGGTGTATGGAACGAGCTGCCAGAGGAGGTAGTTGAGGCTGGGAGTATCCCATCGTTTAGGACTAGTGTAGCTGGGACATGTTGGCCGGTGTGGGCAAGTTGGGCTGAAGGGCCTGTGTCACTCTATGACTCCAAAACCTACGCAGGTAAAGGGGAGAACGTACAAACTCCGTACGGACAAGCACCCGTGGTCAGGATCGAACCCGGGTCTCTGGCGCTGTGAGGCGGCAACTCTACCGCTGCGCCACGGTGCTGCCGGCCTCGCTGGAGTTTGGAAGGATGAGGGGGAACCTCATTGAACTTACCAAATCGTAAAAGGCCTGGACATAGAGGATGTGGGGGAGAGTCTAGGACCAGAGGGCACAGCCTCAGAATAAAAGGACGTTCCTTTAGAAAGGAGATGAGGAGGAATTCCTTTAGAGGGGTGGTGAATCTGGAATTCATTGCCACATAAGGTTGTGGAGGCCAAGTCAGTGGATATTTTTAAGGCAGAGAATGACAGGGGTTATGGGAGGAAGGCAGGAGGATGGGGGGTTGGGAGGGAGAGATAGTTCAGCCATGATTGAATGGCGGGGTAGACACGATGGGCCGAATGGCCTAATTCTGCTCCTGGAAGTTATGAACATGAACGGTAGTGAAGGCGTGGGTTTTCTCCGGGTGCTCCAGTTTCATCCCACTTCCCATGGACCTGCATGTTTGTGGGTTAATGCAGTGTGGTGCTGGCTCAAAGGGCCGAATGGCCTACTCCTGCACCTATTGTCTATTGTCTATTAATTGGCTTCTATAAATTGCCCCTAGCGTGTGGGATAGAACTAATGTACTGGGTGATCGCTGGTTGGCCGGACCCAGTGGGCCGTGCTGTATCTTTAAACGAGGTTAAGCTAAACTAAACTAAACTAATATCAATGTTCTATGACTCCACAAAGTCAAAGAGAATGGAATAGAAACCTAGAAACATAGAAAATAGGTGCAGTAGGCCAATCGGCCCTTCGAGCCAGCACCGCCATTCAATATGATCATGGCTGACCATCCACAATCAGTACCCGGTTCCTCCATTCACCCCATATCCCTTGATTCCATTAGTCCTAAGAGCTAGATCTAACTCTCTCTTGAAAACATCCAGTGAATTGGCCTCCACTGCCTTCTGTGGCAGAGAATTCCACAGACTCACAACTCTCTGGGTGAAAAGCTTTTTCCTCATCTCAATCCGAAATGGCCGACCCCTTATTCTTAAACTGTGTGACCCCCTGGTTCTGGATTTCCCCCAAACATGGGGAACATTTTCCCTGCATCTAGCCCATCCAATCCACAAAAGCCCTGTCCCACGGTACGAGTTCTTTCCAAGAGCTCTCCCGAGTTTGCCCTGATTCGAACTCGGAGATTTACGGTAATGGCCGCTCATCAGTACTCGGGGCTCTCGTGGACTTTTTTCAACATGTTGAAAAATCTTCACGAGTCTTCCCGTGCCTACCTGCCGTTAGCGAGTCTTCCCGAGTACCTGCCGTTAGCGTTACGAGCCGCTAAGAGACGTCCCCGAGCCCCGACGTACCCGCCACGTTCATTCTCCGTGCTTACCACGAGTTTGATTTTTTTTTAAACTTGGGAGAGCTCTTGGAATGAACTCGTACCATGGGACAGGACTATTAAGAGTGTTATATGATTTTATAAGATCCCCTCTCGTCCTTCTGAATTCCAGTGAATGCAAGCCCAGTTGACCCATTCAGTCATGGTTTAATTCGCTGCGGAATACATGTGTGAGTCTCATTGTTCCCTTGTGACTACTGCCTTAAGCCACATTTAAAGAATTTAGAATGCGAATGGATTTCGACAGCTTACAATGAATGCTTTCTCCTTTCCGTCCCATCACCGAGCAATGGGTAAGCTTGGTCGAGCAGAATGATGAAAAAATAACACGTCTACCCAGAGTCGGGCGACCCAGAACCAGAGGACATAGGACATAGATGTGTAGGAGGGAACTGCAGATGCTGGTTTACACCGAAGACAGACACAAAATGCTGGAGTAACTCAGCGGGTCAGGCAGCATCTCTGGAGAGAAGGGATGGGTGACATTTCGGGTTGAGACCCTTCTTCAGACTTGACAGGTGACGTTTTGTGTCAAGATCCTTCTTCAGACATGGTTTTAAGGTGAAGGGAACGATTTAATTGGAACCTGAGTGGCAACAACATTTTCACACAGAGGGTGGTAGGTGTGTGGAACGAGCTGCCAGAGGAGGTAGTTGAGGCAGGAGCTATAACAAGATTTAGACTTTAGACTTTTAGATTTATAGACAATAGACAATAGATGCAGGAGTAGGCCATTCGGCCCTTCGAGCCAGCACCGCCATTCTGTGTGATCATGGCTGATCATCCCCAATCAGTACCCCGTTCCTGCCTTCTCCCCATATCCCCTGACTCCGCTATCTTTAAGAGCTCTACCCAACTCTCTCTTGAAAGCATCCAGAGAATTGGCCTCCACCGCCCTCTGAGGGTAGAGAATTCCACAGATTCACAACTCTCTGGGTGAAAACATTTTTTCTCGTCTCCGTTCTAACTGGCCTACCCCTATTTCATAAACTGTGGCCCCTGGTTCTGGACTCCCACAACATTGGGAACACGTTTCCTGCCTCTAGCGTGTCCAAACCCTTAATAATCTTATATGTTTCAATAAGATTCCCTCTCATCCTTCTAAACTCCTAAGTATACAAGCCCAGCCGCAATTTACAATTAACAAAAGCCAATTAGCCTATAATTTAAAATTCTACCAAAGCCAATTAGCCTGTGGGTGGAAACCGGAGCACCCGGAGAAAATCCACGCAGGTCACGGGGAGAACGTACAAACTCCGTACAGCCGGCATCCGAGGTCAGGATTGAACCTGGGTCTCTGGCGCTAGTGCGGCACTACCTCGACCGCTGCGCCACAGGGTTAGCTTGGTGGGCCGAAGGGCCCGTTTCCACGCTGTATCACTCTGTGACTCGATGACGGGGATAGTGAAGGTTTGTTACAGAACTTACCTTGAGCGGCGCTGCAGTTCTGCCGCTCCCCGTGTGGGCGGCTTTGGCGCCTTTCAGAGGGGTCGGGTTTACAATGCCGTTTTTCCCTAGACAGCCCAAATCGATCAAACTACGCTAGATCATTTATTAGAGTAATTTAAAAATCATCTTCTAAAGCCGTGAATGCCGACAACGGGAAGGATTTTACGTAGGGGAGAAAATAAATTACACAGTTTATTTTTACATAAAACGTGCTTCTTAGGAAGCATTTAATCACATTTTCACGATGCGAAAAGGGGTCATAAAATATATACAAACCGGTGGTATTTTACCTGCCGACTGTGGGTTAAATTCACCGCAAACCGCAACGTTCCAATCCACCGCGTTCCACTAAAACCCACTCGCAAGTTGATTTAAATGGCCATTAATTTACAGGAATTAAACACTAAATTCCTTCCATTTGGCCTATAAATTCATGAAAATGAGATTTAAAAATCATGTTATATTGTGAATTATTGTGTGAATGTTATTTGGACACTTAAGCAATTAAAAAATATTTATCTTTGCTTAAGGAAATGGATATGATGTTTAGATCTAGTAATTGAATTTTGTAATTAGCTACAATTAGGTAACTAACTAATTATATGCTTTAATTTCAGGTCATCCAAGTAAGATTGTTTCATATTTGTTTCAGAATGCTTCAATCTATAATAACTGAAAATTTCATTGAGTTCTCTTAATTTTTAAGAAAGCTATGGGCTTTTGACTGTCCTAGATCACAGCTTTTGAGTTAAGTCAATGGAAAGGCAATGGGGAACAAGATGCTAATTTCCGAGTATGAAATGGCCATAACTTTTTTAATACTGACGATATGAAAGTGAATTAGGTGTCTTCTTTTTATGCTTTATCTGATGGGATAAATTGCAGACTTGATTTTTAAAATCTCAAAAATTTGTCAACATTGCTATGCATTGTCTCCCGCTGTAGCAGGCTGTGTCAGCTGAGTGTTCAGCAATCTCCTGATCAGCTCGTTTGACGGAGCACATGCCAGCTCTAGCTCTCCGTGCGTTCTGGGCAAACCTGTTCACACTCGGCGAGCAGGGCAGGACCACGTCACGATCTACAACTGAGATTACTGCAGCGGTAGACAGCAGCTGCTGCTGGGTACATAAGGCAGGCACTCCCGCCGACTGTGCGCGCAGGGCAGGGAGATCGCAGGAGAGAGAGATTGCAGCAACCTGCCCGACAACCAGGGCTGACTTTCAACTGGGACGGCAACACTAGTTATTTGTTTTGTTCTGCTTCCCTCTCTCTCTCTCTCTCTCTCTCCCATTCTACCTCACTCCCTCTCTCCTTCTGATCGCCTATCTTTGGGGTAAAGAATAGAGAAGTAACCTCTCTTTATCTCTCTCTCTCTCTCTATCTCCCTCTCAGTCCGCCTATCTTTGGAGGAGAAGAAGAGAGAAGCTCGCTCTCTCTCTTTCTCTCTCTCTCTCTCTCTCCCTCTCTCCTTCTCTCCTTCTTTCCCAATCCGCCTATCTTGGGGTATTGGAAGAGAAGTTTAATCTCTCCCTCTCTCTTCTCGTTCTCTCTCTCTTCTCTTGTCTCTCTCTCTTTCTCTCTATCTCTCTTCCCTCTCAGCTCGCCTTTTTTGGAGGAGGACGCGAGAGCCGCTCACTCTCTTTCTCTTTCTCTCTCTCTCTCTCTCTCTCTCTCCCTCTCTCCTTCTCTCCCTCTCTCCCAGTTCGCCTATCTTTGGGGTAGAAGAAAAGAGAAGTTTACTCTCTCTCGCTCTCTCTCTCTCTCTCTCTCTCTCTCTCTCTCTCTCTCTCTCTCTCTCTCTCTCAGTTCGCCTCTTTGGGGTTGAAGAAAAAAGAGAAGTTCTCTCTCTCTACTCTCTCCCTCTCTCCGCTCTCCGTGTCTTGCTATCTCCAAGGTGGAAGAGGGAGGAGATTTACACCCTCTCTCTCTCTGTCTCTCTGGCTCTCTCTATCTCTCTGTCCCTCTCTCTCTCTCACTCTCTAACTCTATCTGTCTCTCTCACTCTCTATCTCTTTCTCTCGATCTCTCTGTCTCTCTCGCTCTCTATCTATCTCTCTCTCTCTCGCACTCTCTAACTCTATCTGTCTCTCTCTCTCTCTCTTAACTCTATCTGTCTCTCTCGCTCTCTGTCTCTCTCCCTCTCTGTCTCTGTCTCTCTCGCTCTCTGTCTCTCTCTCTGTGTCTCTCTTGCACTCTATCCACTCTCGCTCTCACTCTCCCTCTCTCCCAGTCCCCCTATCTTCGAGGTGGAAGAAGAGGTTCTATTGGACTGCGGCACGTTGAACACGGAGCGGCGGATGAGTAGAATGGAGTGGAGTTAGAGAGAGGAAGGAGGGAAGAGCGAGAGGGAGAGAGAGAGAGAAGGTTGCAAGCCACAGGCTTCTCTCCAAGTGACCAGGAGGCAGGATGGGCTTGTTGAGTGTGGACCTCCTGATTGCTCTGCAGATTCTACCAGGTTTCTTCTCCAACTGCCTGTTCCTGGTGGTCTACGACTCAGTGGTGCTGATCAAACAGGCGGTGGGTCTACTGAGCGGCTGTTCCCCAGCGAGTGGGGAAGGTGGCGAGCGCAGGATGCTGACCATGGTGGGCCTGCGGATGGTGTGGAGGGGCTTCCTGCTGGACGCCCTGAAGAGGGTGAAGCTGGGCGGGGATGCCCCGGACGCTGAGGTGGTGCGTGTGAGCGGAGGGCCGGAGGAGGAGGCGCCGGGAGGAGGCCGGGCCTACTGCAGGCTTCTGGACTTGGCCACCCCGGGCCGCCCCCTGGTGGTCAACTTCGGCTCGGCCACGTGACCCCCCTTCGTGGCGGCGCTGCCCGCATTCCGCTGCCTGGCGGAGGAGCACGCGCCCGCCGCCGACTTCCTGCTGGTGTACGTGGACGAGGCCCACCCGGCCGACCCCCCTTCCCCCCCCCCTCCCCCCACCCCCCGGCCGACGGCTGGGCCGCCTGCTCGCCCTTCCAGCTGCCCCGACACCGCACCCTGGCCGACCGCCTCTCCGCAGCTGCCCTGCTGCTCCAACACTTCCGCCTGGAGCCCTGGTGCCGGGTGGTGGCCGACTCCATGGACAACCAGGCCAACCGGGCCTACGGCGTGGCCTCCGAGCGCTTCTGCATCGTCCACCGGGAGAAGGTGGCCCATCTTGGCGGCCGCGGGCCGTTCTTCTACAGTCTGGCTGGGGTCAAGACCTGGCTCGAGCGACACAGGGGAGACCAGGAGTGAACGGTGGAGAGAAGGGGGGGGGGAAGAGACCATGGGCAGCCAGCCCCCCCCCCCAAGAAGACAGACAATGGCGGGACAATTCCAGAACATCCCTCCCACCCACCCACCATCCACCCACAACCAACCCAAACCAAACCCCCCACCAACCAACCCACCCCACCCCTCCCAAAACTACCAGTACCAACCAACACCCCAAACCCACCCACCCAAACCCACCCCCCACCAACCAACAACCACCCAAAACCAACCCCAACACAAACCCCCAAACCCACCCACCAACCAAACCACCCACCTACCCCTCCCAAACCAAACCCATCCCACCAACCAACCCACCCACCAAACCACCACCCCCCACCACCCCAAACCAACCACCCAAAACCCCCCACCAAACACCCACAAACCCACCCACCAAAAACCCTCACCATCAAACCCAAACCCACCCAAACCAACCCATGCCACCCGAACAAACCCCACACCAACCCCACCCCCACCCACCAACCACCCCCACCCACCCAACCACCCAACCCCAACCCACCAAACCAACCACCCACCCACCCCTTCCCAAAACCAACCCCCCACAACACCCCAGAAAAACTCCGCCCCCCCCACCCCATCCACCCACCCACCCACCCCCACAAATACCCACCCACCAACCAACCACCAACCACCAAACCCACCCCCAAACCACCCACCCCCCAACCACCAACAAACGGCCGCCCACACCCACCAACCCACCCAAACCCACCCACCCTCCCGCCAAGTTGAGTACTGTTGGGTTGATCAATACTCTGAAGAAACCAGAGACACACAAGGAACTGCAGATGCTGGCAACCCACAGCAAAAACACACAGAGTACTGGAGGAACTGCCATCATGGTCATCCGGGCTTGAACGGCCGAATGGCCTGGTTCTGCTCCTGTGACTGCTGGACTCGTGAACTCGGCGAGGTCACTCAGCATCCATGGCCAGAACTGAACGGATGACGTTTTCGGGTCGAGACCCTTCTTCTGGGTTATGAAGTAAATTATATCGTAAATATAATGTCGGGTATGTTAAAGGAAAATAGTGCATTGGAGCCTATTTATATAGAAGCACAAGGAACAGCAGATGGTTGGAAACTTGAGTGAAACACAAAGTGCCTGAGGAACTGAGTGGGTCAGGCAGCATCTGTGGAGGGTAATGGGCAGGGTATGTTTCGGGTTGAGACCCTTCCTCAGACAGTCTGGGGAAGGGTCTCAACCCAAAACTTCACCCATTCCTTCTCCCCAGAGATGCTGCCCGACCCACTGAGTTACTCCAACAATGTGGGTCAATCTTAGGTTTGGAGGGATGTGGGTCAAGCGCGGGCAGGTGGGACTAGCACAGCTGGGACACATTGTTGGCTGGTGCGGGCAAGATGGGCCAAAGGGCCTGTTTCCACACTGTGTCGCTCTGTGACTTGGAGTCTAGCAGGCCACTGGGAACGCCACCCGCCTGTTGGCTCCCCCGCTCAGAAACACAGCGCCCTGGCACGGACTCGGTGGGCCGAAGGGCCTTCTTCTGTGCTGTATCTCTCAAATCCCCCCCCCCCCCCCCCCCCCCCCTCCCCCACCCCCCCCACCCCCCCTCCCCCCCCCCCCCCCCCCCCCCCCCCCTCCCCCCCCACCTGTTGTACCACCCACTGACCCCCCCCCCCACCCCCCGTTTTATAGCGCTTGTCCCCTGGTGAATAATGACGATTATGGATCACGGTGAATGAGGAATAGTGGGGCCCATTTCACCCCATGTCTGGTGCCTTAATTACCGATATCTGTTGCCTTACACTGGACCCCTCTCTACCTCCCGGCGTTTATACGCTTGTCCCCTGGTCAGAGGGTACTGATTGGGGACGATCAGCCATGATCACGGTGAATGGCGGTGCTGCACCTATTGTCTATTGTTTATTGTCAGTCTTGTCTAAGTTATTGAGGTGTACATTCTGTCCGGAGTGAGTGGGGAGCGGAGGGGGCTCAGGTTTGGAGTTGGGCTCACAGAATGATGACTTCTCCTCTAACCCTGCTCACCCCTCTCCGTCAGCCCTGTCGGAGAGTTGTGTGTCCACCTCGATCCTCAGCATCTCTCCCCTCCCTTCCTCTCCCCTCCTTTCCCTCCCACTCCTCCCTCCCTCCCACCCTCCTCCCTCTCCTCTCTCCGTTTCTCATACTCTCCCTCCCCATCCCCCCCGTCCCCAGCCCTCCTCTCTCTCCCCCTCTCTCTCCTTTCCTCCATCTCTCTCTCCTCCCCAGCCCTCCTCCCGTCCTTCTCCCCCTCTCTCCCTCCTTTCTCCTTCCTCTCCCTCTCCCTCCTCCTTTTTCCCTCTCCCCTTTCCTTTCTCCCTCCGCCCCTCCCCCTCCTTTTCCTTCCCCCTCTCCCTCTCCTCTCTCCCTCCCTCCCCAGTCTTGCTGCCTCCCTCCCTCTCTCCCTCTCTCCTCCCCCTTTCCCCTCTCTCCCTCCCCCTCTCTCTCTCTCTCTCCCTCCCCCTCCACCCCACCCCACCCCCACCCCCCCGTGCGTCTGATGTCTCTTGACGGCCGAGATTAATTTTATATTTCTATTCATACATGTAAAATTGATTAGCGGTGCCAGGCCGAGTGCAATTTGATCAGCATTGTAATAAAGCAGCTTTATGACTGACCTGCTGAGCTCTCTATTAATTCATAAGACAAAGGTGACAAGATCTTTCATTGTGTAACTGATATCAATAGCCTACGTTTACCTAGCGCCATATCCCCAGGGATCTGTCAACATGCTCGAGGTCTGTCAGCATTTCAAACAAGTCCGGGTGACTCCAGCTTTGTGTGCCTGCCTTCAAGCAATGAAGTGCTTTTAACTTAGTTTAACACAAAAAGCTGGAGTAACTCAGCGGGACGGGCAGCGTCACTGGAGATGGGCGAATGGGTGACCCGT
The DNA here is from genome assembly GCA_035221665.1 of Okamejei kenojei. Classification (NCBI taxonomy): domain Eukaryota; kingdom Metazoa; phylum Chordata; class Chondrichthyes; order Rajiformes; family Rajidae; genus Okamejei; species Okamejei kenojei. The sequence goes on from CM069139.1 coordinate 9,319,799, forward strand.
TTCGGGTCGAGACCCTTCTTCACCGATTCCTTCGCTCCATAGATGCTGCCTCACCCGCTGAGTTTATTTCTCCAATCATCAGTCTGCTCACCGATGCTGCCTCACCCGCTGAGTTTCTCCAGCACTTTTGTCTACCTTCTTCAGACTTAGTTCAGTTAGCGTAGTTTAATTTAATTTAATCTAGTTTAGTTTAGTTTAGTTTGGAGATACAGCATGGAAACCGGCCCTTTGGCCCACCGAGTCCGCTCGGGAGTCTGTGAATTCTCCCTGTGACTGCGTGGGTTTTCTCGGGTTTGGGTAGGGCTTCTGTAAATTAACAGGACATCAGCGATACAGCAGGGGAATGGGCCCTTTGGCCCACCGGGTCTGTCCCACCGACCAGCGATCAACTCCACACTCCAGCACCATCCTACACATAGTTCCGCCAGAGCCCCGCGAGATAACCCTTCCCCGCCCGACCCCGCACGCCTGTGGAGTGCGGGGGGGAATCGGGGCGCCAAGGGGAAAACCGGCGCAGGTCGCGGGGAGAACGTACAAACTCCGTACGGAGAAGCATCCGTGGTCAGGATCGAACCTGGGTCCCTGGCGCTGCGCCGCCTTGCTACTCCTGAAGTGAAGGTGAGCAGTCGGATCTGGAGAGAGTTGGTGGGAATGTTGGGTTAATTGGCTTCTGTAAATCGCCGCCCAAGTGCGCCAGGAGCGAATGGGAACGAGTTTGAACGGGTGATCGATGGGCCGAAGACCCTGTTTCCACGCTGTATCTCCACATACAAGGTTAATTCCCGGGATGGCGGGACTGTAATAAATTTTTTTATTTTTTTTAAGGCTGAGAGAATCGGAGCGGCTGGGCTGTACACTCTGGAGTTTGGGGGATGGGATGAGAGGGAAATCTCATTGAAACATACAGATTATTAAGGGTTTGGACACGCTTAGAGGCAGGAAACTTGTTACCCCCCGATGTTGGGGGAGTCTGCAGAATCCAGGGGCCACAGTTTAGAAATAAGGGGTAAGCCATTTAGAACGGAGACGAGGAAACAGAGAGTTGTGTCTGTGGAATTCTCTGCCTCAGAGGGCGGTGGAGGCCGGTTCTCTGGATACTTTGAAGAGAGGGCTAGATAGGGCTCTTAAAGATAGCGGAGTCAGGGGGATATGGGGAGAAGGCAGGAACGCGGTACTGGTTGGGGATGATCAGCCATGATCACACTGAATGGCGGTGCTGGCTCGAAGGGCCGAATGGCCTTCTCCTGAACCTGTTGTCTATAAAGTATGGAGCAGTTAGTCAGGGGAGAGGGAGACACAGAGATAAGGAAGGGCAAGTTGTGAAAACGAGACATCAAAGGGGATGAGGGCCAAGGAAAAATGAGAATGGATCATTGGGAAGGTGCCAACAAAGCATACAGAGATAAAATCTAATCAGGACAATCGGACTGGCCGGAGAACTGGGAAAGGGGAGGGTTGGAGCGAGAGAATGGAGGAGAAAGGATGGAGAGAGAGGGAAAGCAAGGGTTACTTGAAGTTAGAGAAGTCAATGTTCATACCGTTGGGGTGTAATCAACTCAAAGCAAAATATGAGGTTGGAACATGTTTATTTTTAAGAGATACAGCGCGGAAACAGGCCCTTCGGCCCACTGAGTCCGTGCTGACCAAAAATCCCCGCACACTAATACTATCCTACACACAGGGGACAATTTACAATTATACCGTGTGCCATTAAAAGCGCTACGTCTTTGGAGTGCGGGAGGAAACCGGAGCACCCGGAGAAAGCCCACGCGGGCCACGGGAAGAGCATTTCCGTGGAGGCAACTTCATCTTGACTTCTCCCAGCCTATCCCCAGCTGGAGATAATGGGCCGAATGGCCCCTGCAGTTGCCGTGGAGGTCTTCGGGTGGGCCTGGCCATAGGAACGAGGCATGAACTGTGTAGGAAGGAACTGCAGATGCTGGTTTACACCGAAGACAGACACAAAATGCTGGAGCAACTCAGCGGGGCCAGGTTGAGAAGAAGGGTCTCGGCCTGAAACGTCACCCATTCCTTCTCTACCCGAGATGCTGCCTGTCTGTCCCGCTGGGCTACTCCAGCATTTTGTGTCTTACCTTCGGAATGAACCATGGATAATGGGAAGCCTTGGTCCAAGGTTCAGGTGTGTTCTTCCACCTGGTGGCCAGGTGGAGTCACTGCAGCCTCACGCAGGTAATGGTTGATGTCCTTCCTTCAGTAAACCCCCCCCCCACCTCCCCGCCACCTTCTGCCCGTCTCTGCAACTTTGTTCCAGATTCCAGTCACCCTCGGGGTGAAAATAGTCTCTCTCATCTCTCCCCCCCCACTCCAAACTCTTCCCCCCTCTCACTAAACCCTCCCCCCCCCCCTAACCTCCCCCTCCCCATTCTCCCCAAACACACTCGCTCAGCAGTAGAGTCGCTGCCTCACAGCGCCAGGGACCCGGGTTCGATCCTGACCACGGGTGCTGTCCGTACGGAGTTTGTACGTTCTCCCCGTGACCTGCGTGGGCTTCCTCCAGGTGCTCCGGTTTCCTCCCAAATACTCCAAATACGTACAGGTATGTAGGTTAATTGGCTTGGTGTAAATGTAAATTGTCCCCAGTGTGTGTAGGATAGTGTCAGTGTGCGGGGATCGCTGGTCGGTGCGGACTCGGTGGGACGAAAGGCCTGTTTCCTAAACTAGCGCTGTATCTCTAAACTAAACCAAACCTCCCTCCCCTGTGCCCCACCTGGACTCCCATCTTCCCACCTCCACCCCCCACCTCCCCTCCCTCCCCCCCTCCCCCCGCTACTTTCCTTTTCTGGCTTCACAATCCACAACCTGTCTCCCACCTTCTGCTCTTGTCTCTGGCCTTTGGTCCATCGATCTGCCTATCTAATCCCCATCGCCCTGGCCTGAGTCCACCTTTACCTGCCACGCTTGGTCCTGACGTCCCGACCCCCTCCAATTTCCAGCTTTCTTCTCCCTGACAATCGGTCTGAAGGGGGGTCCCGACCCGAAACCTCGCCTGCCCATGTTCTCCAGAGACGCTGCCTGACCCGCTGAGTTCCTCCAGCACTTTGTGTCCTTTTGTGTATTAACCAGTATCTGCAGTTCCTTTTCTCTATGTGTGTGTGTTTAAGGAAGTGGTTTCTCCCTGCCTGTTCCTAAGTCATAAGGTTATATGGGATAGAAGTAGAATTAGGCCATTCGGCCCATCAAGTCTACTCTGCCATTCAATCATGACTAATCTATCTCTCCCTCCTAACCCCATTCTCCTGCCTTTTCCCCACTCTCCTGCCTTCTACGCATAACCACTGACAATCAAAAAACTATCTATCTCTGCCTTTAAAATATCCACTGACTTGGCCTCCACAGCCTTCTGTAGCAAATAATTTCACAGATTCACCGCCCTCTGACGAAATAAAATTTCTCCTCACCTCCTTACTAAAAGAACGTCCTTTAATTCTGAGGCTGTGACCTCTAGTCCTAGACTCTCCCACTAGTGGAAACATCCTCTCCACATCCACTCTTGCCAAACGTTTTACTATTCGGTACGTTTCAACGAGGTCCCCCTCCCCTCATTCTTCTAAACTCCAGCGAGTACAGGCCCAGTGCCGACAAACGCTCATCGTAGGTTAACCCACTCATTCCTGGGATTATTCTTGTGACCCTCTCCAGAGCCGGCACATCCTTCCTCAGATATGGGGCCCAAAATGGCTCACAATATTCCAAACGCGGCCTTAAGAGAACCTCAATTTTTCATCCTTATTTTGATATACAAGCCTTCTTGACACAAAATGCTAGCATTGAGTTTGCTTTCTTCACTACTAATTCGACCTGCAGATTCACATTTCGGGAATCCTGCACCAGCACTCCCAAGTCCCTTTGCACCCCCGATTGCTGGATTTTCACCCCATTTTGAAAATTTACTCAACGTTAAAAATTCAGTCTAAAGGGCCTGTTCCAATGTCGCGACTCGACTTGCCGGCTCCCGTCGTTGCTGGTCGCCGAAAATCCTCAACATGCAAAAATCCAGGAGCGCGAGCAGAAAGACGCTATGACTCTTGGGCGACTGAGGAGAACGAATCAAACGACCGTACAGGCGACACCCTGGCGACGTGTCACGGGGTGAGGACCTGTCCTGGTCGTGATAGTCTCCCAAAAGATCGTCCTTGTTCTGGTCGCCGCCGGATTTTGCAACACACGTTGAACAGTTATCGCAACCTATTTACGGGTGCCGGGTGGTGCAATACGGCCGAAAAAGTTCGTGAAGTGGGCAGGCTTTATTCCTTTATCCTTTATTCCTATTCCACCGGTCACGGTGGCGCAGCGGTAGAGCTGCCGCCTTACAGCGAATGCAGCGCCAGAGACCCGGGTTCTAAACCGACTACGGGTGCCGTCGGTACGGGGTTTGTACGTCCTCCCCGTGACCTGCGCGGGTTTTCTCCGAGGTCTTCGGTTTCCTCCCGCACTCCAAAGAGACGTTCAGGTTTGTAGGTTAATTGGCTTTGGTTAATATAAAAATTGTCCCTAGTGTGTGTAGGATAATGTTAGTGTGCGGGGATCGCTGGTCGGCGCGGACTCAGTGGGCCAAAGGGCCCCTGTCTGCGCTGTATCTCTAACCTAAACTGAACTAAATAAACAATTACCAAAATGCATGACTCCACACTTTGCTACACTATATTCTATCTGCCACTTCGTTGCCCTCTCCCAACCTGTCTGGGTCCCTCCTCTCTCTACACTACCTGCCTCTCCACACTATCTTCGTATCCATTTCCGTACGAAATGGTAAATGTTTCCCATTTACATGCAACGTTAATAAACCTAAGCCTAACCCTACCGGACCTGTATTCTTTATTTTTCGTCGTGTTTCATGAGTTCATAAGTCCGAGGAGCAGAATTAGGCCCTCCGCCATTCAATCATAGAAAGACAGAAACAGACAATAGGTGCAGGAGTAGGCCATTCGGCTGAAATAGGTATTTTATATAGCCGATTTCGAGCCTGCACCGCCATTCAATATGATCGTGGCTGATCATCCAACTCAGTATCCCGTACCTGCCTTCTCTCCATACCCCCTGATCCCTTTAGCCACGAGGGCCACATCTAACTCCCTCTTAAATATAGCCAATGAACTGGCCTCAACTACCTTCTGTGGCAGAGAATTCCATAGACTCACCACTCTGTGTGAAAAATGTTTTCCTCATCTCGGTCCTAAAAGAATTCCCCCTTATCCTTAAACTGTGACCCCTTGTTCTGGACTTCCCCAACATCGGAACATCTTCGGCATCTAGCCTGCGTCCAACCTTGTAAGTTTCTATAAGATCCCCCCGCAATTTTCTAAATTCTAGCGAGTACAAGCCAGGTCTATCCTCATATGAAAGTCCTGACAATCCAGGAATCAGTCTGGTGAACCTTCTCTGTACTCCTTCTATGGCAAGAATGTCTTTCCTCAGTATTTGGAGACCAAAACTGTACGCAATACTCCAGGTGTGGTCTAACCAAAACCCTGGACAACTGCAGTAGAACCTCCCTGCTCCTATACTCAAATCCTTTTGCTATGAATGCTAACATACCATTCGCTTTCTTCACAACCTGCTGCACCTGCATGCCTACTTTCAATGACTGGTGTACCATGACACCCAGGTCTTGCTGCATCTCCCCGTTTCCTAATCTGCCACCATTCAGATAATAGTCTACTTTCCTGTTTTTGCCACCAAAGTGGATAACCTCACATTTATCCACATTATACTGCATCTGCACACTCACCCAGCCTATCCAAGTCACCTTGTAGTCTCCTAGCATCCTCCTCACAGCTAACACTGCCCCCCAGCTTCGTGTCATCTGCAAACGTGGAGATGTTGCATTCATTCCCTCATCCAGATCATTAATATACAGTGGCTTGCAAAAGTATTCATATCTCTTGAACTTTTCCACATTTTGTCACGTTACAACCACAAACGTAAATGTATTTTATTGGGATTTTATGTGATAGACCAACACAAACTGGTGCATAATTATGAAGTGGAAGGAAAATGATACATGGTTTCCAAATTTTATTACAAATAAAAAACTGAAAAGAATGTGTGGCGGCAAAAGTATTCAGCCCCCTGATCAATACTTTGTAGAACACACCTTTCGCTGCAATTACAGCTGCAAGTCTTTTGGGTATGTGTCCCTACCAGCTTTGCACATCTAGAGATTGAAATTTTTGTCCATTCTTCTTTGCAAAATAGCTCAAGCTCAGTCAGATTGGATGGAGAGCGTCTGTGAACAGCAATTTTCAAGTCTTGCCCAGAGATTCTCAATTGGATTAGGTCTGGACTTTGACTGGCCATTCAAACACATGAATATGCTTTGATCAAAACCATTCCATTGTAGCTCTGGCTGTATTTTTAGGGTCGTTGTCCTGCTGGAAGGTGAACCTCTGCCCCAGTCTCAAGTCTTTTGCAACTCTAACAGGTTTTCTTCCAAGATTGTCCTGTATTTGGCTCCATCCATCTTCCCATCAACTCTGACCAGCTTCCCTGTCCCTGCTGAAGAAAAGCATCCCCACAGCATGAAGCCGGCCACCACCATGTTTCACAGAGGGATGATGTCTGTTCAGGGTGATGTGCAGTGTTATTTTCCGCCACACATAGAGCGTTGCATTCAGGCCAAAAACTTCAATTTTGTTCTCATCAGACCAGAGTACACCTTCCCTCCACATGTTTGCTGTGTCCCACTGGCTTGTGGCAAACTGCAAACGGGACTTCTTATGCTTTGTTTCAACAATGGCTGTTCTTCTTTGCACTCTTCCATAAAGGCCCGATTTGTGGAGTGCACGACTAATAGTTGTCCTGTGGACAGATTGTCCCACCTGAGCTGTGGATTTCTGCAGCTCCTCCAAGAGTTACCATGGCCTCTTGGCTGCTATCTCTGATCAATGCTCTCTCCTTGCCCGGACCTGTCAGTTTAGGTGGACTGCCATGTCTTGGTAGGTTTGCAGTTGTGCATACTCTTTCCATTTCCGGATGATGGATTGAACAGTGCTCTGTGAGATGTTCAAAGCTTGGGCTATTTTTTTATAACCTAACCCTGCTTTAAACTTCTTCTCCACAAGCTTTATCCCTGACCTGTCTGGTGTGTTCCTTCGGCTTTCATGATGCTGTTTGTTCACTAATGTTCTCTAACAAAACCTCTAGGCCTTCACAGAACAGCTGTATTTATACTGAGAATAGATTACACACAAGTGGGACTCTATTTACTAATTAGGTGACTTCTTGAAGGGCGCACAGTGGTTGCACTGGATTTTATTTAGGGGTATCATAGTAAAGGGGCTGAATATTTTTGCACGCCACACTTTTCAGTTTTTTATTTGTAAAAAAAATTGAAAACCATGTATCATTTTCCTTCCACTTCACAATTATGCGCCACTTTGTGTTGGTCTATCACATAAAATCCCAATAAAATATATTTACATTTGTGGTTGTAACGTGACAAAATGTGGAAAAGTTCAAGGGGTATGAATACTTTTGCAAGCCACTGTACATTGTAAATAGCTGGGGTCCCAGCACTGAGCCTACATAGCTGGTGGGGTGCGGTACCCCACTAGTCACTGCCTGCCATTCTGAAAAGGACCCGTTTACTCCTACCCTTTGCCCCCTGTTTGCCAGCCAGTTCTCTATCCACATCAACACTGAACCCCCAATACTGTAGATCATGGCTGATCTATCTTTCCCTGCAAACCTCACTCTCCTGCCTGCTTCACGTAACCCCTGACACCCGTACTAATCTAATTTTGGGACAAGTTGGCCGAGTTGGGCTGAGGGGCCTCTTTCCACACTTTGAATCTGTATTCAAGAATCTGCCAATCTGCGCCTTAAAGATATCCATTGACTTGGCCTCCGCAGCCTTCTGTGGCAATGAATTTACTGTTTACACATCGGTGGCACTTATGGTCGGGTGTGAAGTGTTGTCGAGCAGAATGCAATCAATGTTGAGAGAGGTATTGATCAAAGTATTGCTCCTTCAGTTCCAACCTGGCTTATCTCAAGCACACAGCAACAGCCAGAAAGCACCCTATCCATCCACCCTGTCTCCTTGGCAACCTGCCTTTCCAGACCTCTGCTGCTGCTTCCCCATTCCACTTACATAGAAACATGGACAATAGGTGCAGGAAGAGGCCATTCGGCCCTTCGAGCCAGCATCGCCATGCATTGTGATCAAGGCTGATCGTCCCCTATCAATAACCCGTGCCTGCCTTCTCCCCATATCCCTTGACTCCACCAGCCCCTAGAGCTCCATCTAACTCTCTCTTAAATCCATCCAGTGACTTGGCCTCCACTGCCCTCTGTGGCAGGGAATTTCACAAATTCACAACTCTCTGGGTGAAATAGTTTCTTCTCATCTCCGTTCTAAATGGCCAACCCCTTATTCTTAAACTGTGGCCACTGGTTCTGGACTCGCCCAACATCGGGAACATGTTTCCTACATCTAGCTTGTCCAAACCCTTAATAATCATATATTTTTCTGTAAGATATCCTCTCATCCTTCTAAACTCCTACCGAACCTCTACCGTTCAACTCTTTTATAGTCTGCGCTTTAATGTTTTATGTCTCATTCCTAACGGTCACTGTATGTCATGTTGTCACTTGCGGGCGGAGCACCAAGGCAAATTCCTTGTATGTGAATACTTGGCCCATAAACCTATTCAGTCACTCATTCATTCTCTTCCACGTGACCCATGGTCCATCTCCAGAGTGCAGCGTAGGTTTACCAGGTTAATTCCCGGGATGGCGGGACTGTCATATGCTGAGAGAATGGAGCGGCTGGGCTTGTACACTCTGGAATTTAGAAGGATGAGAGGGGATCTTATTGAAACATATAATGATTATTAAGGGTTTGGACACGAAGGCAGGAAAACAGGTTCCCGATGTTGGGGGAGACCAGAACCAGGGGCCACACAGTTTAAGAATAAGGGGTAAGGCATTTAGAACGGAGATGAGAAAAAATGTTTTCACCCAGTGAGTTGTGAATCTGTGGAATTCTCTGCCTCGGAAGGCAGAGGAGGCCGGTTCTCTGGATGCTTTCAAGAGAGAGTTAAGGGCCTGTCCCACTTGGCGATTTATTTGGCCACTGCCGGCATCATTGACTGACGTATCAGGTCACCGAAAAATACGCGCCGTGACGCGTCGTGACGACGTATTGACGCGCGGTGTTTCCTCGAGTGTCGCATCGTTTTTTTTTGTCGCCGCTGGATTTTGAAGTGCTCAAAATCTTTTGCCGACCCTGATACTTCAGACAACGGGGTTGGGGAGAAGGCAGGAACGGGGTACTGGTTGGGGATGATCAGCCGTGATCCCAGTGAATGGCGGTGCTGGCTCGAAGGGCTGAATGGCCTACTCCTGGACCTGTTGTCTATTGTCTATTGAGCAAGAGGGGTCAGTGGCGACACACGGTGGCGTAGCGGTAGAGTTGCTGCCTCACAGCGCCCAGGGACACGGGTTCCATCCTGACCACGGCTGGGACAGATTCTCAATCAGTACGGGTGTTGGGGGTTACGGGGAGAAGGCAGGAGAATGGGGTTGAGAGGGAGAGATAGATCAGCCATGATTGAATGGCGGAGGAGACTTGATGGGCCGAATGGCCTAATTCTGCTCCGAGAACTTATGAACTTTAAGACAACGCATGTCCACAGAGGCTACTCCACCATTCAAATCATGGCCTATCCATCTCTCCCTCCTGACCCCATTCTCCTGCCTTCTCCCCGTAACCCCTGACACCCGTACTAATCAAGAATCTGTCAATCTCTGCCATAAAGGCATTGCAGAGACGTGGCCTCCACAGCCTTCTGTGGCAAAGAATTCCACAGATTCACGCCTCTGACTGAAGAAATTCCTCCTCATCTTCCTTCCTAAAGGAAGTGTTAAGAAAGAAGCTGGAAGGTGTTTGTAAAAATCCACGGGTAGATAAAAATGCTGGAGAAACTCAGCGTGTGAGGCTGATCTATGTAGCGAAGGAATAGGGTCAGACCCTTCTAACCCTTCTGAAGAAGGGGGGGGAGGGGTTTCTGACCCGAATAACGTCACCCTATTCCTTCGCCTCATAGATGCTGCCTATGACTGAGTTTCTCCAGCATTTTTGTCTACCTTCCTAGAGGAACATCTTTTGATTCTGAGGCTCTGGCCTCTGGTCCTTGACTCTCCCACCAGTGGAAGCATCCTCTCCACATCCACTCTATCCAGGCCTTTCCCTATTCGAAAGAATAAAGAGTAAATGGGTGGGTGGGCATTGTGTGGGATTGGGTAGGAAGGAACTGCAGATGCTGGTTTCAACCAAAGATAGACACAAAATACTGGAGTAACTCAGTGGGACAGGCAGCATCTCTGGAGAGAAGGAACGGGCGACGTTTCGGGTCGAGACCCTTCATCAGACTTGGCGACTTGCTCTGTATTAGACGTGAGAGATATCTTTATAATGCAAACAAAATTATTCAGAGAAGTGATTGATGACTGTGCTATCGAACAGCCTCTCAGGTAATCTTGGGTTTAGTGAGCTGCAGGAATTATTGATTGTGTCCACAGATTGAGAGAGAGAAAGGTAGAGAGGGAGGGAGAGAGGGAGGGGAGGGGGAGAGAGAGGGGCAGAGAGAGGAGAGAGAGAGGGGGGGAGAGAGAGGGGAGAGAGAGCGGAGAGAGGGGGGAGAGAGGGGAGAGAGGGGAGAGAGAGGGGAGGAGAGGTGGGGAGGGAAGTAGGGAGAGAGAGGGGGAGAGAGTGCGAAGAGGCAGGGGGAGAGAGAGGGAGAGGGGGAGTGAGAGGGGAGAGAGAAGGGAGAGAGAGGGGACGAGAGGAGGGGAGGGAGAAGAGAGAGGAGGTAGGAGAGTAGGAGAGATAAGAGAGATGGGGGAGACAGGAAGGGGAAAGGGAGAGGGAAGGAGAGAGGAGAGAGGAGAAGATAAAAGCGGTAGAGAGAGGTATAAGAGAGGAGGTGAGAAGAAAAATGGAAGGGTGGACAGGGAACCAGGAGTAGGAAAGATATAGATAATATACCATATAAACCGTTTATAACTTTACAGAAGGAGACAGGCCCTCTCGGCCTTCAGTCCGTGGCCGACCATTTGTTTTCCCCTAGTCCCATAACCTGCACTCAGACCATACCCCTCCATTCCTTCTCGTCCATAGACCTATCACTTTATTTTAATTGATAAAATCGATCCTGCCTCCCACCTCTGCTGGAAGCTTATTCACAAGCACCACTCTGAGTAAGTTGTTCCCCTCACGTTACCTAAACGTCTGTCCTTTATTCTCATGTCATGCCCTCTTGTGTGAATTCTTCCTACCTCAATGGGAAATGCTTTTTCCACGTCAACTCTGTCTATCCCCTTTAATCATTTTAAAGACCTCAATCAAGTCCCCCCTTAAACCTTCTACGCCCAAAGAATTAAAAGATCCTAACTGGTTTCAACTTTTCTCTGTAACATAGTTGCTGGAACCCTGGCAACATTCTAGTAAATCTCTCTGTACTCTCTATTTTATTGTCTTCCTTCCGATAACTAGGCGACCAAAATTGGTCACCATACTCCAGGAATTGGTCTTACTGAATGCCTTGTACACGATTTTAAACATTACTTCCCTACTTACTCCTTATTCAATGCTCTGATTTATAAAGCTAGCACACCAAAGGCTTTCTTTACCACCTATCTACATGCGATTCCACCTTCAGGGAACTATGCACAGTTATTCCTAGATCCCTTGTTTCCACAGCATTCCTCAATTCCCTACCATTTACCAGTACGTCCTATTTTGGATTTGTCATGCCAAGATGTAGCACTTCACCACTATCAGCATTAAACTCCATCTGCCATCTTTCAGCCCGTTTCCAAAGGGCCCAATTCTCTCTGTAGCCTTTGAGAATCTACTTCATTATCCACAATACCACCTATTTAGTATCATTGCAGACTTATTATCAATTTTCCACCCCATCATCAGATCATTGATGTACATGACAAACAACAGTGGACCAACAACCAGATCCCTGAGGCACCCCACTGGTCACGGCTTCAACCTGAACAAACAGCCATCCACATTTACTCTCTGAATCTCATTCAGCACTGTTGAATTCCACTTGCTACTCCGCCATTAACACCCAAAGATTGAACCTTCTTACAACCTTCCATGGGGAACCCTTGTCAAAGGCCTTATGAAAATCCATATAGACAACATCCACTGCTTTTACCCTCATCCAATTTCCCTAGGTTACGCTTTCAAAAAATTCATCGAGGCAAAAATCCATGTTGACTGTTCCTGATCAGACCTGTTTATCAGATGCTTATATTATTATCTTCTAAGTATCCTTTTCCATTAATTTGCCCCCCACCACTGACGTCAAACTAATAGGTCTATAATTGTAGGTTTTTTCTGTGAACCTTTTTAAACAATGGATATCAACATGCGCAGTAACGCCAATCCTCCGGCACTATTCCCGTTTCTAATGACATTTGAATATTTCTGTCTGAGCTCCTTGCTATTTCTACAACTAATTCCTCAATGTCCTAGGGGAATATATCCTGTCAGGGACCTGGAGACTTATCCACCTTTATATTTTTCAAAATTGTCAGTACATCCTCCTCTTTGAAATCTCATGAGGTATCCAACCTACTCTACTTTTTTCTTACCTCCACAGAGTTCAATATCCTTTCCTTGAGTGATACCGAAGAAAGAAATGGTTCAATATCTCCCCCATCTCTTTTGGGCTCTGCAGATAGCAGTCCATTCTGGTTCTTTGTTTTTTTTCTTTTTTTTAAGGTCAATTTTATCACTCGTTATCCTTTTGGATTTATATAGCTGTAGAAACCCTTGGATTTACTTTCTCCTTTCTTGCCAAGCAACATCTTATCTTTGTAGCCTTCCTAATTACTTTCTTAGATTCTTTTTACATTCTTTATATACTCCTCTAGCACCTCATTTTTCCATGCTCCTATAATTATTGGTAGACATCTCTCTTTTTTCGAAAAACAAGTGTCTAATTTCCTTGAAATAACCATGGATCTTTCCAATGTTTACTATTTCCTTTACCTAACAGGGACATTAAATATTCTTATACTCTTACAATTTCCCCTTTTAATGTCCTCAATTTCTCTTCTACATCTTCCAGAAAACAAGGTCCAATTCACTCTTTAAAATCCTCACGCATTCCTCAAAGTTAGCTTTTTCCAATCAACATATCACTCTAAGGTCCTGTTCTGACTCGGCTCCATAATATATAGAACTAATGGTATTGTGATCATGGTCCGAGTGCTCACCAACGCATAACCTCGTCACCTGTTGTCTTCATTCAAACAGGAGGTTCAGCACTGCTTTTGGACGGTACCTCTATGTACTGTGCAAAAAAACTATCCTGCACAATTTTCAACATAAATCCAGCCCATTACCGAATGTGATTTCAGTCTCTTTTTGGGAAATTGAAAATCACCCCAATCACTACCTTGTGCTTATACTAAATCTGCTATCTCCCTTACAATTTGCTCTTCCAATTCTCGTCCCCATGTGGCGGTCTATAGTACACCCTAAAAGTGGTGTACACCGTACCCACTTTCAGTTCCACCCAAATAGCCTCCTACGAAAACCTCTAATCTATCCTGCCAAAGCACTGCTGTAATATCCTCTCTGACAGCATTGCAACACCTCCACCTCTGGTCCCTCCAATTCTATCACCCGGAAGGAAGCAACGAAATCCTGGAATATTTAGTGTCCCAATAACAAGCCCTCTGCAACCATGGTTTCACTGATTGCCACAACATCATATGTCAGGTGTCAATCCAGGCTCTAAGTTCGTCCACCTACTTACAATGCTCCTAGCATTAAAAATATACATCAATTTTACTTTCGGAGTCAGTTGAGTAGTGACTACGTAGACCCGTCCAGCACGCCATGCGCGACAGTAGCGTTCATGCAGTGCACCGCGAACGAACGGGAGTTCAAGGCGCTCCCGCTACAAATTGAAAATGGGGGTTTTCGGGCCGACAGGTAAGTTTACGTGGCGTGTGTCTTTCTCTCTGTGGTCTTGTGTTCCAGGTCCGAATGAGCAAGGCCCGAGGAAGTAGTCTGCAGCTCGCCCCGTTCGTCCTACGTTGAGGAATGCTCTTTGGAGGGGGGGCAAGAGGCGGGCGGTTATAACTCCGAGCCGAGCCCAAGCACGCTAGTGCTGCCTGAGCAGCGGGGTGGAGGGTACCTGCAGCCGGAACCGGGCGGGTAGTGTCGACGTTTTGGGATGAAGATTGCCCTTACCGCTCGAGAGCACAGGCAGCCTGCCTAAGCGCATGGAACGGCTTATGGAGCAATTGCTCAGCGAGATACTGTGAGAGAGCAGCAGCAGCCTCTCCCAAGGAGTTCAGGCATCCCGCAGTGCCTTTGTTCGGCACTGGCCATTGCTTCACTTCCTTTGATAGGCTACATGGCGGACCAGGTCTGGCTGGTCAGAAGAGGGTCCACTGGCTGAAGATATTTTCGGGAGTACGCAGGGTGTATACAGGAACTGGAAGAGCTGCTGGGTGTGGTCAACCGCTTACGTGTCCATTCCACAAGCGGGGTCGGCCATTAGCAGCCGAATATTGCAGAGCCTGCATTAACCACCTGTCCTTTAAACCCCTACAAGAACAAGTGGTCTATGAGGCCTCTTCAAATATATACAGCCCAGGACATGGTACATCTTGGCATGTACCTGCTGTCAATAGCCAACTTTGGGGACATTGGGGGCAGAAACATCATGAAACCTGAGTTGAAGCTCCAGAAGATCCTTAAATTCCTGACTGCAGGAATCACTTCTTATGCTCGGTCCATTGATGGTGCGGACATCTCCACAAATCAGCAAGACACATTTAGCTCTGCTGTCACCTCTCAATATGAAATAAATAATTTGCGAAAGGGATTAATCAAGCCTGCCCTCAACCCTAATTTTGCGGGACTTTGCAAATACCCGGGGTCAGACAGAAACTCCTATTTGCTCTTTGGGTAAGGGGACCTACCAAAAAGGTGAAAGACCTGGATGCAGGAATCCCAGACCTTTGGTCTCGGAGGGCAGGTTTGGGACCGAGCAGACCCAACAAACCCAGGCGGCATTACCCCATGGCGTTCCACCAGTCGTCGACCCACATATGGGACTGGTGAAAGCTCGGGGTCCGCAACCATTCCCCGTAAGCCTTTTTTAGGCCAGGGGCCAGAGCGGGACCCATGGAAAATGCGCCACCCCCAACACATCGAGATCAACATCAACCCTCTACAGCCCAGAGACGGCCTCATCACAGCGAAGAGGCAGAAGATGCCAGCACCAGTTAACATGGTGGTAGGTGGGGTTGGTTCTTCAGCATATGGAGCGGTAGGGGCTCTGTACTAACAGGGGGGGAGATTGCACTTGTTTTTGGAGCATGGGAATCCATCACTAATGACAAGTAATACTCAGCTGCGTTCATGGCTACAAAATTGACTTTGTCCATAAAAATTTTCACCAGTTCAGCATATACCCAAAAGGGTATTCACCCTCTCAGTCAAGGAGAAACAAGAGGGTCAAGCTGAACTGATGAGGCGTACAAGCCTAAGGGTGTCATTGAAAGAAACAAAACATGAACCTTTGGAATTTGTGTCTAATATTTTCACTAAATCAAAAAAAAGATGGTGGACGACGCATCATCATTGACTTAACTACTTTGAACAAGTCTGTCAGGTATATACATTTCAAGATGGATACTTTTGAAACAGCCAGACTATTGGTTTCTAGAGGTACTTTCTAGCAAGCATTGATTTAAAAGATGCCTACTACTCAGTACCCATACACAAGGGACCATCGAAAAAATATTTAAAATTTATCTGGATGAAAACAGCTATGGCAATATAAAGCCTTACCAAATGGGCTAACCTCTGCTCCAAGGTTGTTCACTAAAATCTTAAAACCTGCCTTGGCATTATTGAGGAAACAAAAGCATATAGTCCATGGCGTATTTAGACGACATTTTAATAGGGAAAACCTTGGAGACAGCCATTCTGGCAGTCGCAGCCACCAAAAAACGTTTGTTTGAAACTTTGGGGTTTGTCATACATCCAGAAAAAATCCAATCTTACACCGTCCACTGCCATGGACTATCTTGGATTTAACGATAGATAACTGTTCGCATGATTGTAACTCTGCCGAAGGGGGAAAAGCTCAGAATTGACGCTATCAGGCAACAAACTCATGAATAAACAATTCAGCCAACCATACGGGAAGTAGCTAGAGTTATTGGCAAAATGGTAGCAGCTTTCCCAGCTGTACAATTTGGGCCCTTTGCACTATCAAAATTTGCAAAGAGCTAAAGTGCATAGCACTAAGCAAAACTCAGGTTCACTTTGACCGAGCTATGAGTTTACCACTGCTGAATCCATTCCAGCAGTTACAATGGTGGGCAATGGAACGTAAGACTCAGCTCCAGTCCCAATGATCACCAACCCAGTATTAACCATTCAAACGGATGCCAGTGCTTTTGGGCAGGGGAGCAACTAACATGCAATCCAGCACAGGGGGCAGATGGAGTAAATTTGAATCATCTTGCCTACAGACACGGGTAATCAACTATTTAGAAATGTGGGTGCGTTTTATGGGTTTAAAAGCATCATTCATGTAATACGCATCATGCACATGTCCCGGTGCAACTAATGATATACCCACGGTGGTGGCTTATATCAATCACATGGGTGGTGTAAAGTCGATATGTGTGACAATTTGTCCAACCTAATCTGGCAATGGTGTTGTTGAAAGGCATATTTGGTTATCAGCAACTTACCTACCAGGTAAGCAAAATACAGTGGCAGACACCAGGTCACGTATATTTAATGATAACATCGAATGGATGTTTAAATCCCAAAGTGTTTGCTGAAATTACAAAGCAATATGGCACACACCAGATATCGATCTATTTGCATCCAGGCTGAATCCCCAGTACCAACGTATGTCGCTTGGGAACCAGACCCTTAGGCAGCAGCAGTAGTTGATGCATTTCTCGCTGCATTGGGGGAAAATGTTCTCTTTTATGCTTTTCCTTCCCTTCTGCCTCATCACAGAAAAAAACTCGGGTATTACGCAAGATTCAATTGGATTCCGCTTCGGAGGAATCTTGATAATACCTGACTGCGGCCTACACAGCCATGGTTCCCCAGTGGGCTTTCGACATGGCTGTTGAAACAACACCGTTGGAATTTCCCAGCAGTCGACAGTTATTAATCCACCCAGTTGTACAGGCATTAGTCACCCGTGCCATGACAGAGTCAATCTCCTGGCTTGCAGATTCTAAAAAGACCTCTACTGGGCCTGGGACTGGTCTGAGGACGCCATCAACATGATGACCTGCATCTCACCGGGAGTCCACCAGGAGACAATACCTGACCAATATAAGAAAATGGGAACGGTATTGCTCCAAAACAGGAACTACCTACACTACAGCTACAGCCACCAGTGTTGTGGAGTTTCTGCTTGGATTACATCGGGAAGGAGGGACTCAGCTACAGCGCCATTAATACAGCCAGGAGTGCGTTGTCAGCTTATTTGGTTCCAGCAGCAGGGACAACTGACTTTTGGGGTCCCATCCACTATGGTCAAAATCATGAGGGGCATTTTTAACACCAATCCCCCTAGGCCTAGGTACACTCAGATCTGGGATGTCAGCATAGTACTGACGTACCTTAGGGGATGGCCACCACCCAGGTCACTTACTCTGGAACAACTTACACTGAAATCAGTCATGCTCATGGCTCTAGTTGTCAGCTCAAAGGGTACAGTCCCTCCACCTTCTGAGGCTGGACAGCATGACAGAGTCATTGGACTGTATCACATTTCACGTTCAGGGCTGGTCAAACAAACTAGACCAGGTACCACGCCTCCAGTTATGGAGTTCCGGGCATATTCACCTGACCCACGTTGTGTGCCAAGACCCATCTCGCCAACTACATAGACACAACATATAACTTAAGAGGGAGAGAAAAAGCCTTATGGATAAGCCACAAGAAGCCTCATGGTCAGGTGACGAGCCAAACCATTTCAAGGTGGCTCAAGCAGGTGCTTAAGTCCGCGGGAGTCGATACTAATGTGTACAAATCTCATTCCACCAGGGCTGCATCTACGTCGGCGGCTAGGCGAATGGATGTGCCTATGGACCCATATTCTGGCCAGAGCAGGATGGTCCTCGGAAAGAACTTTCCAAAGGTTTTATATAATAAGCCGCTGGCGGAGCCTGCTACATTTGCAGACAGAATTTAGAGTCCTGCAGATAATATTTAATTTAAGCCCGGGGGAGCTCTCTGTTTTTTTGTTGTTATTAATAAACCTTTTTTGTTCACAAACAGGTTATTGTTGATTGTATAACATTGCTTCCTCCCTCTAAGGTCTTCAGGCAGTGAGTGAAGCATGAGCTGGTACACGGTTCGGATTCACAGAGCTTTGAAGTCTTCACGTAGTCACTCACAGTGACTCCGAAGTAAAATAGTAAGATTAAATGAGAACTTACCAGTTCGAAGTTTGATCTGTATTTTATGAGGAGTTACGATGAGGGATTACGTGCCCTCCGCTCCCACCCTCTATTATACAGATCAATCAACTGGTAAATTAAGTTTCTTATTTTTTCTTTACTATATTTAATTTCAATTGTTGTGTTTTCTGTGAATCCACACCGCTGCTTTGAAGAAATGTCGCGCATGCGTGCTGGACGGGGGGTCTTCACGTAATCCCTCATCGTAACTCCTCATAAAATACAGATCAAACCTTCGAACTGGTAAGTTCTCATTTATTCTTACTATTTTAGAAACCCACCATCCTTTATTCTCTGTCTATTATCTTTTTCATCTTTCTCGCCTACATTTTGGGTCCGAGTGCTTCCCTTCTCTGCCTTTTGCCCCACACCCTGTCCCCTAGGCCCCTCTACCCGAGTCCCTCCCCCCAGCCTTTCTAGTTTAAAGTCTCCCCAATAGATAGTGAGAAATCGAGAGATGGATAGCGGGAGAGCGGGGGAGAGAGGGAGAGGGAGAGTGGGGGAGAGAGAGAGGGAGAGAGAAAATAAAATAAAATAAAGGCTTGGAAGAGCGTCCAGATAGCCAGGCCTAGTGTCTCTGTGCCGAGGTGCCGGTTTTGCGGGGGTACCTGGTGCAGCCGCGGGTTTGGAGGGGTAGAGGGAGAGGGAATGCAGCTCAGGCCATTGGGTCCCAGGCCCGCTGTGAAGAGGTGCCACCAGCCCCACGATTCACCGTCCTGCGATCAGACCCGACCTCTCCACAGATGCTGCCTGTCCCGCTGAGAGTGAGTCTGGCATTTTGTGCCTACGTTGGATTTAAACCAGCGTCCGCAGTTCTTCACTACACCCGATCTCAGTCTTCTCTGGAGAATAGAATAGATAGAGTGTCACCTTTATTGTCATTCAAACATCTTGGTTTGAACAAAATTTAATTCCTACAGTCTTGACGTTACTAAAAAAACCAAGACCCACACTTAACACAATTTACACAAACATCCATCACAGTGAGTCTCCAACATCTCCTCACTGTGATGGAAGGCAAAGCCTTATCTCTTCCCTTTGTTCTTCTCCTGCGGTCCAGCAGTCCAACTGCAGCGTCGGGGCGACTGGGGCTCCCGATGTTAAAGCCCCCGGCGGGCGATGGTAGGTCACGCGGCCGTTTAAGCCGCGCCGGGCGATGTTAGGCTCCGCTCCGAGTCATTTAAACTCCGCGATTCCGGCGGGAGAAGTTGCCGTTGCGGGAGCTCCGGAAAGCGGTCTCCCCCCAGGGACCTGCCAGCTCCCGATGTTCCCGTCCACCGGGCCTGCGGCCGGAGCCTCCGAAGCTCCGAAGTCGGGTCGCGGCCGCGCGCCACCACAGCTCTCCCCGCTCCGAAGTCGGCCAGCTCCGCGATGGCGGGTCCGCAGGCTCCGCGACTGGATCCCTCAGGTTGGTTCCGGTTGGAGGCTGCCGCCAGCTCCACCATGTTAGGCCCAACCACACCGGAGACCCGACAGGGAAAAGGTCGGGTCTCCGTACAGGGAAGAGATTAAACAGTTTCCCTCACATCATCCCCCCCCCCCCCCCCCACATATACACAGCTAAAAAATAATAAAAACTAGAATCAAAAACATACATTTGCCAACTGTCCTGTATTAGCCGGGACATCCCGTATATTGGGCTAAATTGGTTTGTCCCGTATTTGACAGCCGCTACTCGGGTCGAGGGGACTGTCGGGTCGGAGCGCCGCTTCCGGCCCCGCCTCACCCGTCCCGACGTAGTGCAGCCCATGGAGTGCAGCAGCAGCAGCGCCTCGCCCGTGGCCCCGTTGGTCGGCAGTCCGGCCAGCTGTCCGACCGTCGGACCTTCGCTTACCGCCAACACTACCACCACCCCTCCTTCTCGTGGCCGATCGGTTCATGAGTTGGACGGGGCGCCGGACTTTGCGCGTGACATCGCGCGGCCCGGGCCAAAACTCCTCAGCTGGCCCGCCGGCTGGGCCTTGTGTGCAGTCCAGCACCCGGGCCCAACTCATCATTCACCCAGCCACGGCCGAGTCGGTCAACGAATTGCCGTTGGGAATTTGTCCCGTATTTTGAGCTTTTGTCTCGTATTTGGGAGTGAGAAAGTTGGCGACCCTAGTGGAGAAGAACATGATCTGGATGTCGGGGTTAGGATGGGCAGAGGTGGGTGGGTGGGGCAGCCTGTGTAAGCTGCAGACACACCGGCTGTTGGAATTGGTGCAGCGGTAGGCTGAGGGAGTGGGCAAATGCATGGCAGATGCAGTATAATGTGGATAAATGTGAGGTTATCCACTTTGGTGGCAAAAACAGGAGGTGGCAGATTAGGAAAAGGGGAGATGCAACGAGACCTGGGTGTCATGGTACACCAGTCATTGAAAGTAGGCATGCAGATGCAGCAGGCAGCGAAGAAAGCAAATGGTATGTTAGCATTCATAGTGAAAGGATTTGAGTATAGGAGCAGGGAGGTTCTACTGCAGTTGTACAGGGTTTTGTGAGACCACACCTGCAGTATTGCGTACAGCTTTGGTCTCCAAATCTGAGGAAAGACATTCTTGCCATAGGGGGGGTGCAGAGAAGGTTCACCAGACTGATTCCTGGGATGTCAGGACTTACATATGAGGAAAGACTGGATAGACTCGGTTTGTACTCGCTAGAATTTAGAAGATTGAGGGGGGATCTTATAGAAACTTACAAAATTCTTAAGGGGTTGGATAGGCTAGATGCAGGATGATTGTTCCCGATGTTGGGGAAGTCCAGAACGAGGGGTCAGAGTCTAAGGCTAAGGGGGAATTCCTTTAGGACCGAGATGAGGAAAACATTTTTTACACAGAGAGTGGTGTGTCTCTGGAATTCTCTGCCACAGAAGGTAGTTGAGGCCAGTTCATTGGCTATATTTAAGAGGGAGTTAGATGTGGCCCTTGTGGCTAAAGGGATCAGGGGGTATGGAGAGAAGGCAGGTACAGGATACTGAGTTGGATGATCAGCCATGATCATATTGAATGGCAGTGCAGGCTCGAAGGGCCGAATGGCCTCCTCCTGCACCTATTGTCTATGTTTCTATGTCCCTTGTGTGTGCAGGATAGTGTTAGTGTCCGGGGATCGTGGTCGGCACGGATTCGGTGAGGCCGAAGGCGCAGCAAGAACTGCAGATTGCTGGTTTAAATCGAAGGTAGACACCAAATAACTCAGCGGGACAGGCAGCAACTGTGGCGAGAAGGAATGGGCAACGTTTCGGGTCGAGACCCTTCTTCAGTCTGATGTCAGTCCGAATGGGCCTGTTTCCGCGCTGTATCTCTAGACTAAACTAAACTAAACCTGCGATTTTTACACGTGATTCCAGGCTGGTATGGGTCTCTTGCTGTGAAAGATCTGGATAGAGTGGATGTGGAGAGGATGTTTCCACTAGTGGGAGAGTGTAGCACTAGAGGACACAGCCTCAGAATAAAAGGGCGTACTTTTGGAAGGGAGACGAGGAGGAATTTCTTTAGTCAGAGGGTGGTGAATCTGTGGAATTCATTACCAGAGAAGGCTGTGGAGGCTGAAATAGATTCTTGATTAGTACGGGTGTCAGGGGTTATGGGGAGAAGGCAGGAGAATGGGGTTGAGAGGGAGAGATAGATCAGCCGTGATTGAATTTTGGAGTGGGCCAAATAGGCCTAATTCTGCTCCTAGAACTTATGAACTGATGAAGAAGGGTCCGGATGCGAAACGCCGCCTGTGGATGTCCCTTCACAGATACTGCCTGACCCGCTGAGACTGGAGGTGAGATGGAACAGCAAGCTGCTTTGTTTACCAGGAGAGGGAGCTCCGAAGCAACTGGTTCTTGGAACCATGGATCGGGAAGCAGGGCCTTGTTGGCGGTGGGGAGGGGGGGGGGGGGGGTTCTTAAGGGTGTCGAGTGCTCAGGGGGGTAATGGAGTAACTGTGGGCTGAGGGGTTGAGGAGAGAGGCTTGGTATCCTCTCCCACCTCCTGACACACCCGAAGCAGTGGCCAAGAAAACACACCAATGCCTCTGCTGAAGAAGGGTCTCAACCGCGAAACGTCACCCATTCCTTCTCCCCAGAGATGCTGCCTGTCCCGCTGAGTTACTCCAGATTTTTAGTGTCTACCCTCTACTTCCTTAGAAGGCTTAGGAAGTCCGTCATGTTTAGATTTTAGAGTTTAGAGATGCAGCACGGAAAGAGGCCCTTCGGCCCACCGAGTCCGCGCCGACCGGCGATCCCCGCGCACTAACACGACCCTGCACGCACTAGGGACAAGTTACAATTACAGCAAGCCAATTAGCCTACAAATCTGTCCGTCTTTGGAGCGTGGCAGGAAATCGGAGCACCCGGAGAAAACTAATGCGGGTCACGGGGAGATTGTATAAACTCCATACAGACAGCACCCGTAGTCAGGATTGAACCGGGGTCTCTGGTGCTGTGAGGCTGCTACTCTACCGCTGCGCCACCATGCCGCCCTGCCCCCAACAATTCAAACGCACATCTACAGATACACCGCAGAATCCATTTTATCAGGATGCATTACAGCTTGATCTGGGAACCGTGTAGAGGCAGCTGGGATCAATTTACATTGGTATGAGTTCAGGTTTTAGTTTAGAGATACAGCGTGGAAACAGGCCCTTCAGCCCACCGGGTCCACGCCGGGCAGCAATCACCATCGAGGGTGGTCACGGTGGCGCAATACAGCTAATGCAGCGCCGGAGACCCGGGTTCGATCCCGACTACGGGTGCTGTCTGTACGGAGTTTGCACGTTCTCCCCGTGACCTGCGTGGGTTTTCTCCGAGATCTTCTGTATCCTCCCACACTCCAAAGACGCGCAGGTTTGTAGGTTAACTGGCTTTGTATAAATGTAAAAAGTGTTCCTCGTGGGTGTTAATGTGCGGGGATCGCTGGTCGGCGCAGACCCGGTGGGCCAAAGGGCCTGTTTCCGCGCTGCATCTCTAAACTAAACTAAACTAAACCTGTTCACACTAGTTCTATGTTATCCCACTTTCCCATCCACTCCCTACACACTAGGGGCAGTTCACAGAAGCCAATCAACCTACCAACCTGCACGTCTTTGGTATGTGGGAGGAAACTGGAGCACCTGGTGAAAACCCATGCGGTCACGGGGAGAACCTGCCAACTCCCCACAGAGAGCAAACAAGGCCAGGATTGAACCGGGGTCTCTGGCGTTGTGAGGAAGCAATTCTACCGCTGCGCCACTGTGCCGCCTTTATGACCCGTACACGTATGGTGGGCCAAAGGGCCTGTTCATGCTCTGTACTGTTCTATGCTCCAGCTAGTGTGGTTTAGCCCCTTCTGTAAAATATCTGCAAAAAAGTTACCTTTGAATAGAATTTACTTAAAAAAACTGTGTTGATACCTCAAGTTCCCAACACCATTAATGGAGTCTTAAAGAGAGTAGGAGGCTGAGGTAGGACTAGGCCCATTCCCATGGCAACAGCGATTACGGCCTACAAAACTCGAAGAGAGCCCCGAGTCTTAAAACAGCAAATTGTTTGTGTTTATGCTATTTTAAGAATAAGGGGCAGGCGATTTAGGACTGAGATGAGGAAAAATATTTTCACCCAGAGAGTTGTAAAATCTGTGGAATTCTCTGCCACAGAAGGCAGTGGAGGCCAATTCACTGGATGTTTTCAAGAGAGAGTTAGATTTAGCTTTTAAGGCTAACGGAATCAAGGGAAATGGGGAGAAAGCAGGAATGGGGTACTGATTTTGGATGGTCAGCCGTGATCATATTGAATGGCTGTTGGAAGTGATCAGACTCACACACAGTGAGTAGAATCCATAGTCTTTTATTAGCAACTCTGTAGAGGAAACACAAGATGCTTTTGTCCCCACATGCATACTGCTAGTCTGCCAGTGAGAGAGAGAGAGAGAGAGAGAGAGATCTCTAATAAGCCTGTGGGCAGAGCAATAGTCTGAGTGACAGTAATCTACAATGGCTCGAAGGGCTGAATGGCCTACTGTAGGAGCCATTTATGTTTGGGCTAGCTACTGTTGGCATATTATATTATTTTGTCCAGATATATCTTGCAGTTTTATTTTGGACACTAGGCGGCGGTCATTCGATGCATAGGGTGGTGTGTATATAAATATATTTATGGGCATAGGGGCCAGGGAGTGGCAGGCACAGGGAGGGAGAGCAGACAGTCCTCACCAGATTAGGGACAGAGCAGCCAGCTACAACTTGTATGCAGAATAAGGAAAACATGGTAGGTTCATCTCTTTATTTGTACAGCTACTTCTATAAACAACTAATTCAACTGGAAGATCTGTTAGATTAGGTCTGAGTAAGATCACTCCTACTATACCCGTGTAGTAATGGCAACAGAAAAAGACGGAAACTTGCCGTCACACCTACTCGTGCACCTATTTTCTATGTTTCTATGTTTAAGAAGGAACTGCAGATGTTGAAAAATGGAAGGTAGCCAAAAATGCTGGAGAAACTCAGCGGGTGAGGCAGCATCTATGGAGCGAAGGAAACCTTTCTGTCCTGGGCCTCCTCCATGGCCAGAGTGAGGACCACCGTAAATTGGTGGAGCAGCACCTCATATTTCGCTTGGGCAGTTTGCACCCCAGCGGTATGAACATTGGCTTCTCTAATTTCAGGTAGTCCTTACTTTCTCCTCTCCTTCCCAGCTCTCCCTCAGCCCACTGTCTCCGCCTCTTCCTTTCTTCCTCCCACCCCCCCCCCCCACCCTCACATCAGTTCTGAAGAAGGGTTTCGACCCGAAACGTCGCCTATTTCCTTCGCTCCATAGATGCTGCTGCCTCACCCGCTGAGTTTCTCCAGCATTTTTGCCTACCTTCTAAGTTTCTATGTTTATTTGGTGCTAAGGATGTGTGTAAGAATGAGTAAGCGGCAGGATTGGGGGGAGGAGGAGAGGGGGCGTGGGAAGGGAGGGGATTGGGGCAGTGCGGAGCAGGAGAGGAGGTGAGGGAGGAGGATTGGGAACTGGAGGGGGGGAGGACAGAGGGCTGAGGGTGTTGGGGGGGTGGGGTGAAAGGGGAGAGGTGGGCAGGGTGGAAGGCGAGGGGTGTGTGAGGACCCGTTGAGTTACCCCAGCATTCTGTGACTACCTTTGTAGGTTAATTGGCCCTCTGTAAATTGCCACCAGTGTGTAGGGAGCGGATGAGAAAGTGGGATAACATAGAATTAATGTTTAAGAAGGAACTGCAGATGCTGGAAAATCGAAGGTAGATAAAAATGCTGGAGAAACTGAGCGGGTGAGGCAGCATCTATGGAGCGAAGGAAATGGGCGACGTTTCGGGTCGAGACCCTTCTTCAGACATAGAATTAATATGGCGGGTGATCAATGGTCGGCGTGTAGTCGGTGAACTGAGGGGCCAGTTTGATGTGGATAGAGAACTGGCTGGCAAACAGGAAGCAAAGAGTAGGAGTAAACGGGTCCTTTTCACAATGGCAGGCAGTAACTAGTGGGGTACCGCAGGGCTCAGTGCTGGGACCCCAGCTATTTACAATATATATTAATGATCTGGATGAGGGAATTGAAGGCAATATCTCCAAGTTTGCGGGATGACACTAAGCTGGGGGGCAGTGTTCGCTGTGAGGAGGATGCTAGGAGACTGCAGAATGACTTGGATAGGCTGGGTGAGTGGGCAAATGTTTGGCAGATGCAGTATAATGTGGATA
>CM069139.1:9348455-9380955 GCA_035221665.1 Okamejei kenojei
AACCCGGAAACCGGAGCACCCGGAGAAAACCCCCACGCGGGTCACGGGGAGAACGTGCAAACTCCGCGCAGGCAGCGCCCGTGTCCAGGATCGGACCCGGGTCTCCGGCGCTGTGAGGCAGCAGCTCAACAGCTGCGCCAACGTGCTGTCTTGGGTTCGAATCCCCATCCCAAAAGATTTGAGCATCATGCTGGCTGCACCTGGCGGCTGTGTCGGCAGAACCATGTACAAGGGCGGAATGGTGGCGCAGCGGTAGAGTTACAACCTTACAGCGCCAGAGGCCCGGGAGAAGAGGAGTCGAGTATAGGAGCAAAGAGGTCCTTCTGCAGTTGTACAGGGCCCTAGTGAGACCACACCTGGAGTATTGTGTGCAGTTTTGGTCCCATAATTTGAGGAAGGACATTCTTGCTATTGAGGGAGTGCAGCGTAGGTTTACCAGGTTAATTCCTGGGATGGCGGGACTGTCATATGTTGAGAGAATGGAGCGGCTGGGCTTGTACACTCTGGAGTTAAGAAGGATGAGAGGGCATCTCATTGAAACATTCCTCAAATTTTGTTCTCAAGGTCCTCACTGCATTTGAAGAGCCTAATGGTATAAAACAGTCTATGGTTTAAATTGATGATCTAGTCCTGGCTACAGTTTAAACTAACGGTTTTCAGCAGGTAATGGATTAAACTAATAGCCTGGACCAGGTAATGGATTAGCCTAATGATCTGGAGAAGGCTACAGGGTAAACTAATGGTCCGGACCTGACTGAACATCAAATTCAACCTAGACCAGGTAATATATTGAACTAATGATTTGGAACATGCAAGAGGATAAACTGATCATCTGGACTAGGTAATTGTTTGAGGCAGGTTATAGATTAGATTATTGATCTAGTCCAGACTAGTATTGATCTACTGCTAGTGAGTAGTTTTGGACCCCAGATCTGAGGAAGGATCCCAGGAATGAGTGGGTTTACATTTGCCGGCACTGGGCCTGTACTCGCTGGTGTTTAGAAGGATGGGGGGGGGGGGGAAACACCTCATTGAAACTTCTCCGAATAGTGAAAGGCCCGGATAGAGTGGATGTGGAGAGGATGTTTCCACTAGTGGGAGAGTCTAGGACCAGAGGGCACAGCCTCAGAATAAGAGGATGTACCTTTAGAAAGGAGATAAGGAGAAATTTCTTCAGTCAGAGGGTGGCGAATCTGTGGAATTCTTCAGACGGCTCTGGAGGCCGAGTCATTGGTTATATTTAAGGCGGAAATTGACAGATTATTGATTAGTACGGGTCAGGGGTTATGGGGAGAAGGCAGGAGACCAGTTCTACTGCCCTCCTGATTAAATATTACTGATTCTCACCTTCCCATCATCTAACAATGAACCATTCTACATTTCCTTATCAACATCTGCTTTGCTCTTCCGTTTTCACACCTCACCCTTTCATATCTCTGGACTCCCTCTCCCCTGACTCTCAGTCTGAAGAAGGGTCTCGACCCGAAACGTCACCCATTCCTTCTCTGCACAGATGCTGCCTGTCCCGCTGAGTTACTCCAGCACTTTGTGTCTATCTTTGGTGTAGACCGGCATCTGCAGTTCCTTCCTACATGATATAGTTTGGAGGTAGACTGGAGAAACTCAATGCTGGAGAAACTCAGCGGGTGAGGCAGCATCTATGGAGCGAAGGAAATGGGCGACATTTCGGGCCAAAACCATTCTTCAGACTGATGTGACAGTTTGGAGTTTATTTGTAGTGTTTAATATCCTGATGGTTGTAAGGAAGAAGCTGCTGCTGTACCTGGATTCTCCAGCAATACTACTTTTCATTTAGTTTAGAGATACAGCGCGGAAACAGGCCCTTCGGCCCACCGGGTCCGCGCCGACCAGCGATCCCCGCACATTAACACTATCCTACACACACTGGGGACAATTATTACATCTACCAAGCCAATTAACCTACAAAGCAACTCCGTACACACAGCGCCCGTAATGGAGATCGAGCCCGGGTTTCTGCCGCTGCTTTGGCCGTAAGGCAGCGACTCTGCCGCTGCGCCACTGTGACTGAACCGGCTGAGTTACTCCAGCACTTTGTGTCTTTTTTTCTGTGAACCGCCATTACCTTCCCGGAGATGTGATCAGTTTTTCGGATCACATTCTCCGGGCTCTGCGGCCTACCATCGATGGAGCTGGAGGCCTCCTCGGACCGTCGTGAGCCCCACCGCGGGGCGCGGACAACATCGGAGCGGATCCCTTGCCTGGGATCGCCATCAAGGGCTCGCAGTCTCGGGAGAGGCCGAGTCGGGAGCTCCAACGTCGCAGAAGGTTCGACCAGCCCCGACGCGAAGTTCGATCGTCCAGCGCGGGGTAGCTAACATCCCCCCGATGCGGGATCAGATCGTCTCGACACGGAGGGCCCCAACGCTGCAGGCTACGGGAGTCAAGATCATCTCGTCAACGGAGGGCTTGAGGCCCACGACCACGGAAGGACTAAGGAAGAGACTTGAACTTTATCTCAGTGAGGAATGTGTGGGAGTCACTGTGGTGGATGTTGATGTTAAAATGTGTTATTGAGTCTTGCTTTTAATTGTATGACTGACCTGGGCAATTAAATTCAATAGACAGTAGACAATAGGTGCAGGAGTGGGCCATTCGGCCCTTTGAGCCAGCACCGCCATTCAATGTGATCATGGCTGATCATCCACAATCAGTACCCCGTTCCTGCCTTCTTCCCATATCCCCTGACTCCGCTATCTTTAAGAGCCCTATCTAGCTCTCTTGAAAGCAATCAGAGAACCGGCCTCCACCGCCCTCTGAGGCAAAGAATTCCACAGACTCACAACTCTCTGTGAGAAAAAGTGTTTCCTCGTCTCCGTTCTAAATGGCTTACCCCTTATTCTTAAACTGTGGCCCCTGGTTCTGGACTCCTCCAACATCGGGAACATGTTTCCTGCCTCTAATGTGTCCAAACCCTTAACAGTCTTATATGTTTCAATGAGATGCCCTCTCATCCTTCTCAATTCCAGAGTGTACAATCCCAGCTGCTCCATTCTCTCAGCGTATGTCAGTCCCACCATCCCGGGAATTAACCTGGTAAACCTACGCTGCACTCCCTCAATAGCAAGAATGTCCTTCCTCAAATTAGGGGACCAAATATGTACGCAATACTCCAGGTGTGGTCTCACTAGGGCCCTGTACAACTGCAGAAGGACCTCTTTCCTCCTATGTTCGATTCTTCTTGTTATAAAGGCCAACATACCATTCGCTTTCTTCACTGCCTGCTGTACCTGCATGCTGACTTTCATAGACTCAAGAGCGGAACTCGCTATCAAAACATGGAGGGGACCGGGGGACGGGGGGACATAATTTTTTGGTGGCCGGACGTCCAAGCGCACACTCACACACACATGCGCGAGGCTTCGGAGGCTCAATCCAGCGCTAAATGCAGCTCAACTCTGCCTGTCTCGCCGGGTTAACTACAGCCCTGACTGGACTGACGGGACATCAGCGCTGCTTCTCCGCGCTGCTCTTATTTCCCACAAGCCCAGGCAGGTTAACCAGGCAGTGAGCTGCGTTTAGCGCTGTTTCCTTGCGCTGCCTGGAGGTACAGCTCGCGTCTGACTCCCGACCTCTCTGGCCACCCGTTGGGGGGGGGGGGGGATGTCCCCCACCTCTCAAAACATGGGAGGGACGAATCCCCTCTGCCACATCCCCCCCGTGTCTTCCGCCCCTGCTTAGACTGATGTACAAGGACCCTCAGATCCCGTTGTACTTCCCCTTTTCCCAACTTGACGCCGTTTAGATAGTAATCTGCCTTCCTGTTTCTCCGTACGTTCCTCGTATGTTGCAAAGCCTACTTGGCGAATAAAGTGTGAATCTGATTCTGCAGTTCCCTGTTTGTGCGGCTGTTGGTGAAGCTGTCACAGCCGTCTGAAATGATTTCAATTCCACCGAGCCCTTTAGCCACACGGTTGCTGCTGTTACATTTTTTGATGACGGGCCCATTATGCTTGGTGGCTGTTTCCAATCGGCACTCGACGCCTCTATTGGCTGTGAACCAGCCTGGAACCAGAATCTCTCTCCACTTGCGAATTGATTGTTGAGAGAAGTTCCAAGGATGTTTTTTTTAGTAATATAAAAAAGAAAATTGCTGTAAAACTGAGCTAAAAACAGAAGTTGGTATCATTTAGCACGTCAGGCAGCTTACAGTTTAGTTGAGTTGAGTTTAACTTATTGTCACGTGTACCGAGGTACATTTATTTTGTTGCTTGCTAACCAGTCAGTGTAAAGGCTATACATTTCATAGCAAAAGGATTTGAGTACAAGAGCAGGGAGGTTCTACTGCAGTTGTACAGGGTCTTGGTCAGGGCACACCCAGAGTAGTGCGTACAGTTTTGGTCTCCTAATCGGAGAAAAGATATTCTTGCCATAGAGGGAGTACAGAGAAGGTTCACCAGACTGATTCCTGGGATGGCATGACTTCCGTATGAAGAAAGACTGGATAGATTTGGCTCGTACTCACTGGAATTTAGAAGATTGAGGGGAGATCTTATAGCGACTTACAAAATTCTTAAGGGGTTGGACAGGCGCTTCGCGAACACCTCCGCTCGGTCCGCAATAACCAACCCGACCTCCCGGTGGCTCAGCACTTCAACTCCCCTCCCATTCCGCATCCGACCTCTCTGTCCTGGGCCTCCTCCACGGCCAGAGTGAGCAACACCGCAAGCTGGGGGAACAGCACCTCATATTCCGCTTGGGGAGTCTGCATCCTTTGGCTTGAACATTGAATTTTCTCAGGGGGTACACAAAAAGCTGGAGAAACTCAGCGGGTGCAGCAGCATCTAAGGAGCGAAGGAGATAGGCGACGTTTCGGGTCGAGACCCTTCTTCAGACTGGTCAGGGATCCTAATTTCTCAGTTCTGTTAACCCTTGCTGTCTCATCCCCTTCCCATCTCTCCCTCAGCCCTCGGGCCCTGGCATTCCCCTCTCTCTATCTCCCTCCCCCACCCCAGTCGCACTAGCTTCTCATTTCACACCACAAACAGCTTACAATGGCTTGTTCCCTTTATCATCGATACTTTTTTGCATATCTTTCACTCATTGGTCTATATCTCTCGTTTCCCTGATCTCTGACCAGTCTGAAGAAGGGTCTCGACCCGAAACGTCGCCTATCTCCTTCGCTCCTTAGATGCTGCTGCACCCGCTGAGTTTCTCCAGCTTTTTGTGTACCCTAGATGCAGGAAGATTGTTCCCGATGTTGGGGAAGTCCAGGACAAGGGGTCACAGTTTAAGGATAAGGGGGAAGTCTTTTAGGACCGAGATGAGAAGATCATTTTTCACACAGAGAGTGGTGAGTCTGTGGAATTCTCTGCCACAGAAGGTAGTTGAGGCCAGTTCATTGGCCATATTTAAGAGGGAGTTAGATGTGGCCCTTGTGGCTAAAGGGATCAGGGGGTATGGAGAGAAGGCAGGTACGGGATACTGAGTTGGATGATCAGCCATGATCATATTGAATGGCGGTGCTGGCTCGAAGGGCCGAATGGCCTCCTCCTGCACATATTTCCTATGTTTCTATGCCAGGACTGCTCCCTAGTTGGTGGTAGGATGGTTCAGTTGCCTGATGACACTGGGAAGAAACTGCCCCTGAATCTGGAGGTGTGCGTGCGTTTTCACACTTCTGTACCTCTGGCACAGAAGTGTGAAAACCTGTACCGATGGGGAGAGGGGGAGAAGAGGGAGTGGCCGGGGTGAGACTGTTCCTTGATGATGCTGCCGGCCTTGCCGAGGCAGCGTGCAGTGTAGACGGAGTCGATGCAAGACAGACACAACAAGACTGGAGTAACTCAGCGGGACGGGCAGCATCTCTTGGGAGAAGGAATGGGTGACGTTTCGGGTCGAGACCCTTCTTCAGACGTTTCAGTCTCGACCCGAAATGTCGCCCATTCCTTCTCTCCCGAGATGCTGCCTGTCCCGCTGAGTTACTCCAGCTCTTTGCGTCCTGCAGTTCCTTCTTTTCACTTTGAGTCGATGGGCGTGGAAGCCAGCATCCGCAGTTCATTCCTATCCCTGAAGGAGAGGGTTTGTCTTGTGTGGAAACGCGTTTCCCATGCCTTCAGGTAATGTCTATCCAACTATCTTCAGGGGTCTCGGTGACTGGAATAATAACATCAATTTGACCAACCCGGCAATTGACTGTTCCTGTGTTGTAATGCCTGGGCTGCTGCTGGATAAAAGCACTGTGGATATGTGGTAGATAAACGGTTTGGTAATGGAGGAGGCTGGCCCAAGCATGGGTGGAAATAGCTTTTAAAACGGGGCGGGGAGGAGGGGGAAGGCACGCTTCCCTGACCTGGGAACTGCTGGCCCTTCAGCCCACCGTGTCCGTGCCGGCCAGCAATCACCCGTACACTAGCACCATCCGACACACTCGGGGACAATTTACAATTTACCGAAGCACTTTAGGGCGTGTCCCACCTGGGCGTCGTTTGCGCGTCACGCAGACGGAGCGCGAAGATTTTGTACGTCCCAAAATCCGGGCTCGCCGCGGTTGCCAGAAAGGGGTTGGTGGGTTGGACAGTGCGGTGGAAGAGTTGGAACAGAATTGAAAACGACAAGTGAACTTGGGTCCACAAACACTTGGTGGCGCAGCGGTAGAGTCGCTGCCTCACGGCGCCAGAGGCCCGGGTTCGATCCTGACCACGGGTGCTGTCTGTGCGGAGTTTGTGCGCTCTCCCCGTGACCTGCGTGGGATTTTCCCGGGCGCTCCGGTTTCCTCCCGCACTCCAAAGACGTACAGGGTCGTAGTTTAATTGGCTGCGGTAAATAATGTGCATTGTCCCCGGTGTGTGTCGGATAGTGCTAGTGTAACGGGGTGACCGCGGGTTCGATGCGGACTCGATGGGCCGAACGGCCTGTTTCCGTGCTCTATCTCTGGACTCTAAAGTCTTTTTCACCCAGAGAGTTGGGAGCTTGTGGAATTCTCTGCCTCAGAGGGCAGGTGGAGGCCGGTTCTCTGGATACTTTCAAGAGAGAGCTAGATAGGGCTCTTAAAGATAGCGGAGTCAGGGGATATGGGGAGAAGGCAGGAACGGGGTACTGATTGGGGATGATCAGCCATGATCACATTGAATGGCGGTGCTGGCTCGAAGGGCCGAATGGCCTACTCCTCCACCTATTGTCTATTGTCTAGTGTCATATACGTTCCCCGTACATTCAAACTTGTAATGCGAACACCTCCAAATCAGGAGTTCTCCAGATAACATCCAGAGTCAGACGGCTGTATCCTGCGTTTGTGTTCGACGCTGGGAGATCACAGGCATCTACTGGAAATCAATTTGAAGGATCTTATTAAAAATTAAACGCAGATTCACAGAGGCTGCGGACCAAAGGGAATATCAAACAGCCTGCTCCTTATTTCGATGGGATTCAGACAAACAGGATCTGCGTCAGGGAAAGTGTCCTCCCCTTTCTCTTTCCCCGAGTCACAGAGCCCAAAATAATTCCTCTCATGAAACGCTGGAGTAACTCAGCGGGACAGGCAGCGTCTCTGAAGCGAAGGAATGGGCGACGTTTCGGGACGAGACCCTTCTTCTGACTAGTTCTTCTTCAGAGGTGTCTGAAGAAGGGTCTCGACCCGAAACGTCACCCATTCCTTCGCTCCACAGATGCTGCTGGTCCCGCTGAGTTACTCCAGCGTTTTGTGTCTATCTTCGGTTTGAACCAGCATCTGCAGTTCCTTCCTGCACATAATTAATTTGTATACGTTGAGA
Source organism: Okamejei kenojei (assembly GCA_035221665.1). Lineage (NCBI taxonomy): Eukaryota > Metazoa > Chordata > Chondrichthyes > Rajiformes > Rajidae > Okamejei > Okamejei kenojei. The sequence goes on from CM069139.1 coordinate 9,356,207, forward strand.
GGTCTTGCTGTTTCTTCAGCTATAGGGATAGCATAGGACAGTCCAGGGTCTACAACAAGTGTTCCAACTCTTGGATTGACTCCTGATTATAATTAAGATAACTGGGAGGCCATGATCATAAATATTCATAAGAGATAAGAACAGAATTAGGCCATTCGGCCCATCAAGTCTACTCCGCCATTCAATCATGCCTGATCTATCTCTCCCTCTCAGCCTCATTCTCCTGCCTTCTCCCCATAACCCTTGACAACCGAGCCTGCAGGATACACATTCAATTGACGTTGAGAAGGGGAGGTCATTTTACCTCTATACGGCGGAACGGACTTAACGACAGACTTAAATTGTTGAAATTCTCAGTTTATTTTATTTGTTTATTTAACTTTTTTTTTCTTTAGTTTACGGGGGGTTTTGTTTCTTCCTTTTTACCTCTTTTTTTGTCTTTTTATCTTGGTGTTTTTTTCACACATATATAATTTTTCTTTTAAACATTTAACCATATTTACATAGAGACCCGGAGGTCTCTATGTGTATTTTCCCTGACGCAGATCCTGTTTGTCTGAATCCCATCGAAATAAGGAGCAGGCTGTTTGATATTCCCTTTGGTCCTCGGCCTCTGTGAATCTTTGCGTTTAATTTCAATGTGTATTTTGACACTGGTCTCATATTAGGTTGTACCTGTTATTAATGTAATCCTGATCCTTACGTATCAATACCATTGTTAAGTTTATCATTGATCTTTTTGCTCTGTTTTTTTATGTTTTGTTTTTGTAAAATCGAATAAAAAGATTTTAAAAGAAAGAAAGAAAGAAAGAGAAGGGGAGGTGGAGTGGGGTGGCGGGGGGGGGAGGGAAACAGTCACCTTGGTGCCTCATGCAAGAAAGAGCCTAGGGACAGACGCAGCATCCCTGGAGAGAAGGAATCGGATCGAGGTAGGAGATGTGGAAAAATTGCTTCAGTCAATTGCTTCGGTGGTGAGTCTGTGGAATTCTTTGCCGCAGACGGCTGTGGAGGCCACGTCAGCGGATATTTTGAAACATAGAAACACAGAAAATAGGTGCAGGAGGAGGCCATTCGGCCCTTCGAGCCAGCACCACCACTCATTGTGATCATGGCTGATCGTCCCCAATCAATAACCCGTGCCTGCCTTCTCCCCATATCCCTTGACTCCACCAGCCCCTAGAGCTCTATCCAACTCTCTCTTAAATCCATCCAGTGACTTGGCCTCCACTGCCCTCTGTAGCAGGGAATTCCACAAATTCCACAAATTCACCAGAAGGAACGGGCGACGTTTCAGGTCGAGGCCCTCCATCAGCTCAGCCTGAGGAAGGGTCTCGACCATGAAACGTCACCCATTCCTTCTCTCCAGAGATGCCGCCGGTCCCGCTGAGTTACTCCAGCTATTTGTCTCTATCTTCGGTTTGAACCAGCATCTGCAGTTCCTTCCTGCACATGATCCCAGAAATGAGCGGGTTAACATGTGATGAGCGATTGACGGCACTGGACCTGTACTCGGGGGGGGGGGGGGACCTCACTAGAATGTGAAAGGCCCGGATAGAGTGGATGTGTAGAGGGACTAGTGGGAGAGTCTAGGACAGAGGGCAACATGGAATACCTGTAGGATGGAGATGAGGAGACATTTCTTTAGTCAGAGGATGGTGAATCTGTGGAATTCTTTGCCACGGACGGCTGTGGCGGCCAAGTCAGTGGATATATTTAAAGTGGGGATCGACAGGTTGTTGATATGTGCGGGTGTCAGAGGTTACAGGGAGAAGGCAGGAGAATGGGGTTGAGAGGGAGAGATAGGTGTGTCACGATAGAAGGGCAGAGTAGACTCAATGGGCCGAATGCACTGGTTGAGGCGACGTTTTTGGTTGGGATCCTCCTCAGACTCAAGACTCTGACTGAAGAAGGGTCCTGACTTGCAACGTCGCCCACGCATGTTCTCCAGGGATGCTGCCTGGCCCGCTGAGATACTCCTGCACTTTGTGTCCTCCAAGTGTTCACATGCTTAAACTACCAAGGACGCCTGGAAAAAAAGTCACAAATCGCAGCTATTCACTTGCACCAATCCACCGACTGACTTGCCCAAGTAGATGCTAGATCACAGTTTTAAACGTAGAAACATTAGACAATAGGTTGCAATAGAAAACATAGAAAATTGGTTGGCAGACAGGAAGCAAAGAGTAGGAGTGGACGGGTCCTTTTCAGAATGGCAGGCAGTGGCCACGATCGCAATGAATGGTGGTGCTGGCTCGAAGGGCCGAATGGCCTCCTCCTGCACCTATTTTCTATGTTTCTATGTAGGTGCAGGAGCAGGCCATTCGGCCCTTCGAACCAGCACCGCCATTCAATATGATCATGGCTGATCATCCAAAATCAGTACCCTGTTCCTGCTTTCTCCCCATATTCCCTGATTCCATTAGCCCCAAGATCTATATCTAACTCTCTCTTGAAAACATCCAGTGAATTGGCCTCCACTGCCTTCTGTGGCAGAGAATTCCACAGATTCACAACTCTCTGGGTGAAAAAGTTTTTCCTCATCTCGGTCCTAAATGGCCGACCTTTTATTCTTAAACTGTGACGCCTGGTTCTGGACTCCCCCAACATGGGGAACATTTTTCCCGCCATCTAGCCTGTCCAATCCCTTAAGAATTTTGTATGTTTCTATAAGATTTGCCTTAATATCCTGTTGTCAGGAAACTACTTCTGAATTACTATCTACCTCATTGGAGACCCTCGGACTATCTTTCACCAGACCTTGTGTTAAAGAAGGAACTGCAGATGCTGGTTCACCAGACCTTTCTCCAGACGTTACTGGCTTTACCTTGCACACGGTGGCTCAGTGGTAGAGATGCTACCTGGGTTCAATCCCGGGCACGGGCGCTTGTCTCTACGGTGTTTGGACGTTCTCCCCGTCACCTGCGTGGGGTTTTCTCCGAGCACTTCTGTTTCCTCCCACACTCCAAAGACGTACAGGTTTGTAGGTTAATTGGCTTGGTATAAATGTAAAAAGTGTTTCTTGTAAATCTGAAGAAGGGTCTCGACCCGAAAACGTCGCCTATCTCCTTCGCTCCTTAGATGCTGCTGCACCCGCTGAGTTTCTCCAGCATTTTGTGTACCCTCGATTCTCCAGCATCTGCAGTTCCTTCTTTAACACTTTGTAAATTGTCCCTAGTTTGTGTTGAACTAGCCTTGGTGTGCGGGGTACGCTGGTCGGCGTGGACTCGGTGGGCCGAAGGGCCTGTTTCGGCGCCGTGTCTAAACTAAAGTAATCTAAACTCAAAGACGTACAGGTTTGCAGGTTCATTGGCTTGGTATAAGTAAGTAAGTAAGTTTATTGGCCAAGTATTCACATACAAGGAATTTACCTTGGTGCTCCGCCCGCAAGTAACAACATGACATTCAGTGACAGTTGCGAATGACTCAGAAAACCACTAAACATTAATAATAATATGACATTAATGATAAAACACCGTTGATCAAGCATGTGAACCAACAAAATACCAGATCAAAGGGAGGCTACAGATGTTTGGCTGTTGAGTGGAGCAACTACTCGTGGATAAAAGCTGTTTTTATGTTTTTAAGTGTAAATTATCCCTAGTGTGTGTGGGACATTGTTAATGTCCGGGTCAGCGCGGACTCGTTGGGCCGAAGGCTGTTTCCGCGCTGCATCTCTCAACTAAAACAAATCATTTTCCCCTTATCATGTATCTGTGCACTGTGATTACACGGCTCGATTGTAATCACGTGTTGCCTTTCCCCTGACTGGATAGCACGCAACAAAAGCTTTTCACTGTACCTCGGTACACGTGACAGTATAACTGAACTGAAATTAAAAGTGACGCTACTGTATCTTGTGGATTTTATTAGAATATTTTTGTGTTCAATGGGACATGGTCTGATAGAAAAAGCAATGTAATTTATCCAAATTCACCTGTCAGAAAGCGGGCGGCTTAAAGAGACAGAGTATTGTTCGGGGAAGGTGATGGAAGAGTATTACGGATGTCAGCAGTGATATAAGGAAGATTTACACTTGTCTGACAGCCAAATCGCCCCAAAAATATCTCACTAGCTCCGTACGCAGTGAATGATTTAAGAGCACATTTTCTGTTACTGTGTCGGCAAATGGGGCATGGTTTCATGGAGTGATGTTGTCAGGGACACTTGCGATTAACGAGCAGCATGGTGGAGCAGCGGGTAGAGTAGCTGCCTCACGGCGCCAGAGACCCAGGTAGTCCTCGCTTTCCCACTCCTTCGCCTCCCATTCCCAGCCCTCCCACAGCCCACTGTCTCCGCCTCTTCCTTTCTTCTTCCCCCCCACCCCCCCCCCCCCCCCCATATCTCCGATGCCCTGATGTGGAAAATTCTCCTTCCCATTCCCACACTGACCTTTCTGTCCGAGGCCTCCACCATTGTCAGAGTGAGGCGAAACGCAAATTGAAGGAACAGCATTTCATATTTTGCACTGGCAGCCCAGTGATATGTGAAGAGAAAGAGATTAGTTAAAACAAATGTAGGTCCCTTGCAGTCAGAAACATGTGAATTGATCATGGGGAACAAGGACATGGCAGACCAATTGAATGACTACTTTGGTTCTGTCTTCACTAAGGAAGACATAAATAATCTGCCGGAAATAGCAGGGGACCGAGGGTCAAATAAGGTGGAAGAACTGAGTGAAATCCAAGTTAGCTGGGAAGTGGTTTTGGGTAAATTGAATGGATTAAAGGCCGATAAATCCCCAGGGCCAGATAGTCTGCATCCCTGAGTACTCAAGGAAGTAGGCACAGAAATAGTGGATGCATTAGTGATAATTTTTCAAAACTCCTTAGATTCTGGAATAGTTCCTGAGGATTGGAGGGTAGCTAATGTAACCCCACTTTTTAAAAAAGGAGGGAGAGAGAAAACGGGGAATTACAGACCAGTTAGTCTAACATCGGTAGTGGGGAAATTGCTAGAGTCAGTTATTAAAGATGGGATAGCAGTATATTTGGAAAGTGGTGAAATCATTGGACAAAGTCAGCATGGATTTACGAAAGGTAAATCATGACTGACGAATTTTATAGACTTTTTCAAGGATGAAACTGGTCTGTAATTCTAAAATAGAATTTTTCGAGGATGTAAGTAGTAGAGTAGATAAGGGAGAACCAGTGGATGTGTTACATCTGGACTTTCAGAAGGCTTTCGACAAGGTCCCACATAGGAGATTAGTATACAAACTTAAAGCACACGGTATTGGGGGCTCAGTATTGATGTGGATAGAGAACTGGCTGGCAGACAGGAAGCAAAGGGTAGGAGTAAACGGGTCCTTTTCAGAATGGCAGGCAGTGACTAGTGGGGTACCGCAAGGCTCAGTGCTGGGACCCCAGCTATTTACAATATATATTAATGATTTGGACGAGGGAATTGAAGGCAACATCTCCAAGTTTGAGGATGGCACTAAGCTGGGGGGTAGTGTTAGGTGTGAGGAGGATGCTAGGAGGCTGCAAGGTGACTTGGATAGGTTGGGTGAGTGGGCAAATGCATGGCAGATGCAGTATAATGTGGATAAATGTGAGGTTATCCACTTTGGTGGCAAAAACAGGAGGCTAGACTATTATCTGAATGGTGGCAAATCAGGAAAAGGGGAGATGCAATGAGACCTGGGTGTCATGGTACACCAGTCACTGAAAGTAGGCATGCAGGTGCAGCAGGCAGTGAAGAAAGCAAATGGTATGTTAGCATTCATAGCGAAAGGACTTGAGTATAGGAGCAGGGAGGTTCTACTGCAGTTGTACAGGGTTTTGGTGAGACCACACCTGGAGTATTGCATACAGTTTTGGTCTCCAAATCTGAGGAAAGACATTCTTGCCATAGAGGGAGTACAGAGATGGTTCACCAGACTGATTCCTGGGATGTCAGGACTTTCATATGAGGAAAGACTTGGCTTGTACTCGCTAGAATTTAGAAGACTGAGGGGGGAATCTTATAGAAACTTACAAAATTCTTAAGGGGTTGGATAGGCTAGATGCAGGAAGATTGTTCCCGATGTTGGGGAAGTCCAGAACAAGGGGTCACAGTTAAGGATAAGGGGGAATTCCTTTAGGACCGAGATGAGGAAAACATTTTTCACACAGAGAGTGGTGAGTCTCTGGAATTCTCTGCCACAGAGGGTAGTTGAGGCCAGTTCATTGGCTATATTTAAGAGGGAGTTAGATGTGGCCCTTGTGGCTAAAGGGATCAGGGGGTATGGAGAGAAGGCAGGTACAGGATACTGAGTTGGATGATCAGCCATGATCATATTGAATGGCGGCGCAGGCTCGAAGGGCCGAATGGCCTACTCCTGCACCTATTTTCTATGATTCTATGTTTCTATGAATATTGATTTCTCTCACTTCAGGCAGCCCCGTCATTCCCTCTCTCTCTATCCCTCCCCCAACCAAGTCGCACCAGCTTCACGTTTTCACCGAACAAACAGTTAATGGCCCTGTCCCACTGTACGAGGTAATTCAAGAGCTCTCCCGAGTTTAAAAAAAAATCAAACTTGTGGAAGCACGTAGAATGTATGTAGTGGATACATCGGGGCTCGGGGACGTCTCTTAGCGGCTCGTAACGCTAACAGCAGTTACTCGGGAAACGCGGCAAGCTCGGGAAGACTCGGAAAGATTTTTCAACATGTTGAAAAATGTCCACGAGAGCCCCGAGTACCTACGAGCTGCCATTACCGTAATTCTCCGAGTTCGAATCAGAGGAAACTTGGGAGAACTCTTTAATTGGCTCGTACAGTGGGACAGGCCCTTAACAATGGCCTGTTTCCTTTATCATTGTTACTATCTTGCATATCTTTCATTCATTGTTCTTTATCTCTCTACATCATCGTCTACATCTCTCGATTCCCTTATCCCTAACCAGTCTGAAGAAGGGTCTCGAACCGAAACGTCGCCCGTTCCTTCTCTCCAGAGATGCTGCCTGTCCCGTTGAGTTTCTCCAGCATTTTGAGTCTATCTTCGGTTCCTTCCTACACACCAATTCTATGTTGTCCTATTTCTGCATCCACTCCCTACCCACTGGGGGCAATGTACAGCGGGCCAATGAACCTACAAACCCGCGCGTCTTTGGGATGTGGGAGGAAACCGGAGCTCCCGGAGGAAACCCATGCGGTCTGGGGGAGAACGTGCAAACTCCACACACGCAGACAGCGCCCGAGGTGGGGATCAAGCCTTTAATGCCACCGTGGTTCCAGCAATTGTCCCCGGTGTGTAGGTTAGTGTTAATGTGCGGGGATCGCTGCTTCTGCTCAGATTGGGCACCAGAAGCTCAAACAGAACGCCCATGGCGCACCCATTCCAATCCTCTAGATCCCACATCTCGCTGCCAAAGCGTGGAGATTGATTCTCCAAACCTCATCGTCAGGAAAATCCATGAAGGTTAAGTCTGCAATTTTGCTCGGAGAATCCTTCTAATTAATCCTGTGCAAGTTAAACGAAAAGTCATCGATGGTAACGATCACCTCAAAACAGTAAGTAAGTCAGATTTTGTTCTAGTTGTAGAACAATATTTCGTAGACTGGCTCTGTTTAAATATTTTATTGTCTTATGGGAAAAATGCAATATCTATTGTGCCTGAATAGAGTGGATGTGGAGAGGATGTAATGCTGAGGCTCTATGAGGCATTGGTCAGGCCGCATTTGGAGTACTGTGAGTAACTTTGGGCCCCTTATCTGAGGAAGGATGTGCCGGCTCTGGAGAGGGTCCAGAGGAGGTTTTACAAGAATGATCCCAGGAATGAGTGGGTTAGCATATGATGAGCGTTTGACTGCATTGAGCCTCTACTCGCTGGAGTTTAGAAGGTTAAACTTACTGAGTAATGAAAGGCCTGGATAGAGTTGATGTGGAGAGGATGTTTCCACTATTGGGAGAGTCTAGGACCAGGGGTCACAGCCTCAGATTTAAAGGACGCTCTTTTAGAAAGGAGGCAAGGAGGAACTTCTTTAGTCAGAGGGCGGTGAATCTGTGGAACTCATTGCCACAGAGGGCTGTGGAGGCCAAGTCCGTGGATATTTTTTAAGGCAGAGATGGACAAATTCCTGATCAGAACAGGTGTCAAGGGGTATGGGGAGAAGGCAGGAAAATGGGATTAGGAGGCAGAGATCAGCCATGATTGAATGGCGGAGTAGGCTCGATGGGCCGAATGGCCTAATTCTGCTTCTATGACTTGTGAACTTGTGACCATAATTATATTTGTAAGAAAGAGCTGCAGATGCTGGTTTAAAGCGGTGTTGACCATTTAGGCTGTCAAATTGGGCTGGGAGGGGAGAGTGAGAGGAGCACTGCCTGAGTCGGACAGGACTGGTTTCATCTGGTTTAAGGCGGCGGCACGTGGCGCAGCGGTAGAGTTGCTGCCTCACTGCGCCAGAGACCCGGGTTCGTTCCTGACCACGGGTGCTGTCTGTATGGAGTTTGCACGTTCTCCCCGTGACCCCTGCGTGAGTTTTTCTCCGGGTGCTGCGGTTTCCTCCCACACTCCAAAGACGTGCAGGTCAATTGGCCTTGTGTAAATTGTCCCAAGTGTGTCTGTAGGATAAAAACGGGTGTGAATGGTTGCTCGCTGGTCGGCGGGGACTCCTGTTTCACACAGACGTTGTGGGCCGAAGGGCCTGTCACTGTGGAAGGAACCGCAGATGCTGCTTTAAACTGAAGATAGGCGCAAACAGCCGGAGTGACTCAGCGGGACGGGCAGCATCTCTGGGGAGAAGGAATGGGTGACGTTTCGGGTCGAGTCTGAAGAAGGGTCTCGACCCGAAACTTCGCCCATTCCTTCCCTCCACAGATGCAGCCCGTCCCGCTGAGTTACTCCAGCGTGCTGTGTCCACCTTCCATTGATGTTTTGTTTAGTTTCGTTGAGAGATACAGCGCGGAAACAGGCCCTTCGGCCCACCGAGCCCGTGCCGACCAACGATCCCCCTGTACACTGGTTCTATCCTACACACACTTTACAATGTTACCAAAGCCAATGAACCTGTTCGTCTTTGGGATGTGGGAGGAAACCGGAGCACCCGAAGGTAACCCACGCGGTCACAGAGAGAACGTGCAAACTCCACACAGACAGCAAGCGCCCCCTAATCAGGATCGAACCGGGGTCTCTGGCGCTGTGAGGCAGCAACCCCAGCACTGCGCCAGCGTGCCACCCCATGCAGAGGTTTGCCAAGGGACAAACCGCAAATGTTAAAACACTTGGACACGAGGAAACTGCAGGCAGAACGTGTGGCACGCAACTGCAGATGCTGCTTAATACCAAAGATAGTCACAAAATGCTGGAGAAACTCAGCGGGACGGGGAGCATCTCTGGATATGCTGGTTTACAAAGATAGACACAAAGTGCTGGAGTAATTCAGCGGGACAGGCAGCATCTCTGGGGAGAAGGAATGGGCGACGTTTCGGGTCGAGCCCCTTCTTCAGACTCCAGAGATGTTGCCCGTCCCGCTGACTTACTCCAGCTTTTTGTGCCTTTCTTAATCTACGTTCGCCGTTCCATCAGCAGGGTAGGTATAAACAGAGGTCCCTCCACACAGTCAAAGACAACACTGAAGCAAGCAAATAAAATCTAATTCAGCAGCAAGACAAACACTATTACTGTGACACAAGCCACTGGGAAACTCATTTACATAGATGCTGACCAAATATTTACCCTGGGATTAAAATCTAACAACCTATTGCAAATCTCCTGCAGTGTACACAGGCACTTATTTGCAACTGGAGACAAGAGAGAGCGTGCATAACAAAGACACCACCTCCATGATAAATTATGTCAAGTTTTAAATTAACACTTCAGAAAAGGAGCCCTGTTTGATTTACACCTTACAAACCCAGAGGTATGAATATTGATTTCTCTAACTTCAAGCAACCCTTAAGGGCCTGTCCCACTTGGCGATTTTTTTTGGCGACTGCCGGCATCATGTCAGTGTTCCGGCAAAAGATTTTGAACATTTTGACAGAAAAAATGTTGCGACACTTGAAAAAACATCATGCCTCAAAACGTCATCACAATAGACAATAGACAATAGGTGCAGGAGCAGGCCATTCGGCCCTTCGAGCCAGCACCACCATTCAATGTGATCATGGTTGATCATCCCCAATCAGTACCCCGTTCCTGCCTTCTCCCCATATCCCCTGACTCCGCTATTTTTAAGAGCCCTATCTAGCTCTCTCTTGAAAGCATCCAGAGAACCGGCCTCCACCGCCCTCTGAGGCAGAGAATTCCACAGCCTCACCACTCTCTGTGAGAAAAAAATGTTTCCTCGTCTCCATTCTAAATGGCTTACCCCTTATTCTTAAACTGTGTGTGGCCCCTGGTTCTGGACTCCCCCAACATCGGGAACATGTTTCCTGCCTCTAGCGCGTCCAAACCCTTAACAATCTTATATGTTTCAATGAGATATCCTCTCATCCTTCTAAACTCCAGAGTGTACAAGCCCAGCTGCTCCATTCTCTCAGCATACGACAGTCCCGCCATCCCGGGAATTAACCTTGTAAACCTACGCTGCACTCCCTCAATAGCAAGAATGTCCTTCCTCAAATTAGGGGACCAAAACTGCACACAATACTCCAGGTGTGGTCTCACTAGGGCTCTGTGCAACTGCAGAAGGACCTCTTTGCTCCTATATATTAAGCTATATTTAAGAGTGAGTTGGATGTGGCCCTTGTGGCTAAGGGGATCAGAGGGTATGGAGAGAAGGCAGGTACGGGTTACTGAGTTGGATGATCAGCCATGATCATATTGAATGGCGGTGCAGGCTCGAAGGGCTGAATGGCCTACTCCTGCACCTAATTTCTATGTTTCTATAGTCTATTTGTCTTGTTACGAAGACCAACATGCCATTCGCTTTCTTCACTGCCTGCTGTACCTGCATGCTTACTTTCATAGACTGATGAACAAGGACTCCCAGATCCCGTTATACTTCCCCTTTTCCCAACTTAGATAGTCACCGCCGCGTCACGCTGCAAATTCTTCGGTGACCTGTTTCGTCAGTCAATGATGCCGGCAGTCGCCGAAAAAATCGCCAAGTGGGACAGGCCCTTTACCCCGTGGATTCCAGCTCCAATTCCCTGCGTCCCAGTTCGGACCCCAGCCAGACTATCGGTACCGACGGGCCATCTGCCGCCACACTGTACAATTCTCCAACCGGGCACTAAGATCCACCCTGGTTGCAATGCGCCCACACCAGCAGGACCTCGCATTGACTCTCCCGAAACTTCGGGCCTCACTCACCCAGACTTGCAACGGACCCCAACTACACTACATCCTCCGGAAGATCCACCGCTTCAATCAACAATTCCTGTCCCACCTTACCGCCACCAAGGACCTGAAATTAGCCCGCCTCCAGCCATCGACAATCCCCGACTCGACCGCCCGCAGGCCACGGGCCCCAACTCTGGCCCGTGCCGCCGGCCTGAGTCCCCCAACGCCATCTTGTCCACGAGGAGCGCCTCCAGGACTCACCAGGACGCCGCCTTCACCGACCTCCACGCCGATGCTGCCGCCGACCTGCACCTGCCGACCGATGACGCCCAGCCCCGCTGCCTGCCCGGTAACTCTGTTTATCTCCCCCTCCCCGATTCCACCGCCCATCACCAGCGCAACGCGACTGCCGAACCTCGCCGTCCCCCGGGACCACCTAACCCCATCGCCGCACCGGGCCCATCCAGCATCGCCAGTGCACTGGGCCCGCCGAAGACCACAGCCGCACCCGCCTCACCTTGCATCGCCGCCGGACCGGGGCTCCCCGAACACGGCCGCCGCACCGCACCCCACTCATCTCGCCGCCTCACCGGTCGGACCGACCACCCGCCCACCGGGACCTCCAACCCGCCGACCCCGACTCCACTGCCCGCGGACTCCTACCTTCGGGTCCGCCGACCCACGACACTCCACCGCCCTCCAGCAGCCTGCGGCTGTCGTCTCACCTGCAGACTGGACTCTACAGTGGGCCTGAAGCCTCCACGTTGCTAACGCCCCCCACCACTCTGTCTTTAACGGCACTGGGTCCTAGTGCCCGTCTCCCCAGCCCCAGCAACCTTAGTGGCTATTCCACTGGTCTTCCTCATCCCCCCCTACCATGTAACCCCGCTCTTCCCCACCCACACCACAGCCCCCCATACCACCCCCACCCCCTGACCACCCTCCACCCCCCCACCACACACAACACTCCGTCCTCAGTCCACTCACCTGCCTTCCTCCGGCACAACCCCCATCCTTGCCGCGTGTTCACCATCCCCCCGGACCTCCCCTCTCCGACATCGAACGGTCTGTCCTCCAGCAGAGGTCTCACCTTTGTCCCCCTCCGTCCCCACCTCAATGAGTTCCGCGCCCACCACGACTTGGAGCTCTTCTACCGTCGCCTCCGCCTAAACAGCGTTCTTCCACGGGAAGAAAGCCCTCGCCCCCCACTGATGATCCCTTTTCCTGTCTCCCACGTACCGCCTCCACTTGGAACCCCCCCTCGTAGCCTTCCGGCTGTAGAACTATTTATCCAGAACTGCCGTCGGGACATCAACCGCCTCGACTTCTCCACCCCCCTGTCTCACTCCAATCTCTCCAGCCCTGAACGTACTGCCATCGACTCACTCCGTAACAACCCAGACTGGGTTATCAAAACCTGCCGACAAAGGGAGGTGCCGTGGGTAGTCTGGCGCGTCGATCTCTACAAAGCGGAGGCCGCGCGCCAACTCTCGGACACCTCCTCCTACTTACCCCAGGATCATGACCCCACTGACGAACACCAGGCCACCATCTCGAGCACCATAACCGACTTCATCAGCTCCGGCTCCCTACCCCCCCGAGCCTCCGACCTCATCGTTTCCCAGCCCCGCACGGCCCGATTTTACCTTCTCCCCAAAATCCACAAACCCGACTGCCCTGGCAGACCCATTGTCTCTGCCTGTTCGTGCCCCACCGAACACATTTCCACATACCTTGACGCCATCCTATCCCCCTTTGTTAAATCCCTCCCCACCTATGTTCAAGACACCTCAGACACTCTCCGTCGGCTCCGTGCATTCCATTCCCCAGGCCCCCATCCTCTCATCTTTACCATGGACGTCGAGTCATTCTACACCTCCATCCCCCACCAGGACGGTCTCAAAGCCCTCCGGTTCTTCCTCGACCAGAGGAGCAACCCATACCCGTCCACTGACACCATCCTCCGCCTAGCAGGAGTTGGTCCTCACCCTCAATAACTTCTCTTTTGATTCCTCCCATTTCCTCCAAACACAAGGCGTAGCTATGGGCACACGCATAGGCCCCAGCTACGCTTGCCTCTTTGTTGGGTACGTCGAACAATCCTTGTTCTCGGCGTACCAGGGCCCCATCCCCGACCTCTACCTCCGTTACATCGACGACTGCTTTGGTGTCACCTCCTGCACCCACACACAACTGACTGACTTCATTCATTTCACCACCAACTTCCATCCGGCACTCAAATACACTTGGACATTTCCGACATTTCCCTACCATTCCTTGACCTCACCATCTCTATTGCAGGTGATACGCTCCTGACCGACATCACTACAAACCTACTGACTCCCACAGCTACCTGGATACTCTTCCTCCCACCCTGCTTCCTGTAAGGACTCCATCCCCTATTCCCAATTCCTCCGTCTACGCCGCATCTGCTCCCAGGATGAGGTGTTCCACACCAGGTCATCACAAATGGCCTCATTCTTCAGAGAACGGGGATTCCCCTCCCCCACTATTGATGAGGCTCGCACCAGGGTCTCCTCCATACCCCGCAACACTGCCCTCGCTCCCCCATTCCCCCACTCGCAAACAGGGCAGAGTCCCCTGGTCCTCACCTTTCACCCCACCAGCCGGCAAATACAACTTATAGTCCTCCGCCAGTTTCGCCACCTCCAACGTGACCCCTCCACCCGCCACATCTTCCCATCTCCCCCCCTGTCTGCCTTCCGCAAAGACCGCTCCCTCCGCAACTCCCTTGTCAATTCTTCCCTCCCCTCCCACTCTACCCTTCCCCGGGCATTTCCCTTGCAACCGCAAGAAATGCAACACTTGTCCCTTCACCTCCCCTCCCACTCCTTTCAGGGACCCAAGCAGTCCTTCCAGGTCCGACAGAGGTTCACCTGCACCTCCTCCAACCTCATCTACTGCATCCGCTGCTCCAGATGCCAGGATGATCTATATCGGTGAGACCAAGCGGAGGCTTGGCGATCGCTTCGCCGAACACCTCCGCTCGGTCCGCAATAACCAACCCGACCTCCCGGTGGCTCAGCACTTCAACTCCCCCTCCCATTCCACATCCGACCTCTCGGTCCTGGGCCTCCTCCACGGCCAGAGTGAGCAACACCGCAAGCTGGAGGAACAGCACCTCATATTCCGCTTGGGGAGTCTGCATCCTTTGGGCTTGAATATTGAATTTTCTCAGGGTACACAAAAAGCTGGAGAAACTCAGCGGGTGCAGCAGCATCTAAGGAGCGAAGGAGATAGGCGACGTTTCGGGTCGAGACCCTTCTTCAGACTTTTCTCAATTCTGTTAACCCTTGCTGTCTCCTCCCCTTCCCACCTCTCCCTCAGCCCTCGGGCCCTGGCATTCCCTCTCTCTCTCTATCTCCCTCCCCCACCCCAGTCGCACCAGCTTCTCATTTTCACACCACAAACAGCTTACAATGGCTTGTTCCCTTTATCACCGATACTTTTTTGCATATCTTTCACTCATTGTTCCTTATCTCTCCACATCACCGTCTATATCTCTCGTTTCCCTGATCCCTGACCAGTCTGAAGAAGGGTCTCGACCCGAAACGTCGCCTATCTCCTTCGCTCCTTAGATGCTGCTGCACCCGCTGAGTTTCTCCAGCTTTTTGTGTACCCCCAGGCCCTTTACATCCCTCTTTCTCTCTGTGCCCCTTCGCCAACCGAGTTCTCCGACTACCTCCACTGTCCTCTTGATTAAATATTACTGAGTGTGCCCTTAGTTGTCACCTCCCCCTCAGCTAACAATGAACCATTCTACATTTCCTGTCTGAAGAAGGGCCTCGACCCGAAACTTCACCCATTCCTTCTAGCTTCTAGTCATCGCTTTAGCTTCAAAGTCGTCTGGTTGAGTCTCACGGCGGACAAAAATGCTGGAGAAACTCAGCGGGTGGGGCAGCATTTATGGAGCGAAGGAATAGTCAACGTTTCGGGTCGAGACCCTTCATTTTCACCCAGCTAACAATGGCCTGTCTCCTTTATCATCGAGTTTAAGAAGGAACTGCAGATGCTGCAAAATCTAAAGGAAGACAAAAATGCTGGAGAAACTCAGCGGGTGCAGCAGCATCTATGGAGCAAAGGAAATAGGCAACGTTTCGGGCTGAAACCAGAAAGGTTTCATAGATGCTGCTGCACCCGCTGAGTTTCTCCAGCATTTTTGTCTACCTCCTTCATCATCGATACTTTTTTGTATATCCTTAATTCATTTTGTTCCACATCTCTCCACATCACCGTCTATATCTCTCGTTTCTCTCTTCCCTGACTCTCAGTCTGAAGAAGGGTTTCAAACCGAAACGTTGCCCATTCCTTCTCTCCAGAGAAGCTGCCTGTCCCGCTGAGTTACTCTAACTGTTTGCATCTATCTAGACTGGCCATGTCATCCGCATGTCCAACACACGTGTCCCTAAACAAATCCTGTACTCTCCATTGAAGGAAGGTCGGCGAGCCCCCGGCGGGCCAAAGAAACGTTTCAAGGGCAACATCAAGAACTCAGCGGGTTGGGCAGCATCTAAGGAGAACATTTATACGGAGTCATAGAATCACACAGCATGGAACCAGGCCCTTCGGCCCAATATGCCCACACTGACCAACATGTCCCATCGACTCTGGTCCCACCTGCCTGCGTTTGTCCCGTATCCCTCTAAACCTATCCTGAACTTCTACAGGTGCACGATAGAGAGATTACCTGGTTCGGCAACTTGAATGTCCAGGAGCGGAAAAGATTGCAAAAAGTTGTGACCACTGCCCAGTCCATCACCAGCTCTGACCTCCCCACCATCGAGGGGATCTATCGCAGTCGCTGCCTCAAAAAGGCAGCCAGCATCATCAAGGACCCACACCACCCTGGCCACACACTCATCTCACCACTGCCCTCGTTTTATCATATTGTTTACAGTGAACTATGTTTCCATATTCTGTTGTGGTGCAGCAAGTAAGAATGTCATTGTTCTATCTGGGACAATAAAACTCTTGACTCTTGACTCTTACTTTAGTTTGAGATACAGTGCAGGAAGAAACAGGCCCTTCAGCCTGCGATTCCTCAACAACCGGCATTCACCCGGTACATTAACATTGTCCCACACACACTTGGGACAATTTGCAATGTTATCGAAGACAATTGACCTACAAACCTTTGGAGTCTTTGGAGTGTGGGAGGGAACCGGAGCACCTGGCGAAAACCCACGTGGTCACTGGGGGGAGAACCTCAAAGTCAAAGTGAATTTGGTTTGTCACATGCAGTGAAATGAATTTGGCTAGCAGCGATACACTTAGAAAGAACACGCCGTACACAATTAAAACTCTTCACTGCGGTGGAAGGCGACAGGGTTCAGCCAGTCCTCCTCCATTGTTCACTCGTGGTCGGGGCCATAACCCCTCCGTTAGTTTGCCGCTACAGAAGGCCAGGATGGAACCGCCAGGATGGAACCGGGTCTCTGGCGCTCGGACCCTCAGGTATCCTATTAAATCTTTCCCCCCCCCCCCCCCTTAAACCATGACCTACGTTTCGTGTCGGGAACCCTTCTCCAAAATGAGGATTTTGTTCCCATTTTCTTCTTTGATCCCAGTGACGAGGCACTGCGACAAGTGGCACGGTGGCGCAGCGGTAGAGTTGCCGCCTCACAGCGCCAGAGGCCTGGGTTCCATCCTGACTACGGGCGCTGTCTGCACGGAGCTTGCACGTTCTCCCCGTGCCTGCGTGGGTTTTCTCCGGGTGACAACAGATAATAGACAATAGGTGCAGGAGTAGGCCATTCGGCCCTTCGAGCCAGCACCGCCATTCAAAGTGATCATGGCAGATCATCCCCAATCAGTACCCCGTTCCTGCCTTCTCCCCATATCCCCTGACTCCGCTATTTTTAAGAGCCCTATCTAGCTCTCTCTTGAAAGCATCCAGAGAAACTGCCTCCACCGCCCTCTGAGGCAGAGAATTCCACAGACTCACAACTCTCGGTGAGAAAAAGTGTTGCCTCGTCTCCGTTCTAAATGGCTTACCCCTTATTCTTAAACTGTGGCCCCTGGTTCTGGACTCCCCCAACATCGGGAACATGTTTCCTGCCTCTAGCGTGTCCAATCCCTTAACAATCTTACATGTTTCAATGAGATATCCTCTCATCCTTCTAAACTCCAGAGTGTACAAGCCCAGCCGCTCCATTCTCTCAGCATATGACAGCCCTGCCATCCCGGGAATTAACCTTGTAAACCTACGCTGCACTCCCTCAAAAGCAAGAATGTCCTTCCTCAAATTAGGGGACCAAAACTGCACCGGGTGCTCCGGTTCCCTCCCACACTCCGAAGACGTACAGGTTTGTAGGTTAATTGGCTTGGCGTCAAAAATGTAACTTGTCCCCAGTGTGTGTAGGAGAGTGCTAGTGTACCGGGTGATCGCTGGTCAGCACCTAGTTCCACGCTGTATCACTAAACTAGTTGTCAAGGGTACAGAGAAGATTTACGAGGATGTTGCCAGGACCAGAGGGTGTGAGCTACAGGGAGAGGTCGAGTCGGCTGAGACTCTATTCCTTGGAGCGCAGAAGGTTGAGGGGTGGCATTATAAAATTATGAGAGGAATAGATCTGGTAGACGCGCAGAGTAGTGGAATCGAGGAGCAGAGGACATGCTGCAGGTTTAAAGAGAGAGGGGAAAAGATTTAATAGGAATCTAAGGGGTAACTTTTTCACACTAAGGGTGGTGGGTGTAAGGATCGAGCTGGCAGAGGAGGCAGAGGAGGTTGCCATGGAAACAGGCTGGGTCCAAAGGCCGACGGAGACGTGAAATAAGGTAATTTTGAGAGTGAGCAGCAAGTCGCAAGTCGACAGCATGGGCAGCTGTATGTGGTACATTGTGGCTGTATGTTGCACATTGTGTTATAAATAAACCCCCCAAACCTCCAGAGAGAGCTCTGTGTTTTAATTAGCTCCCCTGGGATGGGTTTTAAGATATGCAGTACGAAAGAAAAGGGTTGCCTGATTTCTTTCCCGATTTTCCTTGGGTGTGTGGAACGAGCTGCCAGAGAAGGTAGTTGAGGCAGGGACTATCCCAACATTTAAGAAACAGTTATAAGGGCACATGGATGGGACAGGTTTGGAGGGATATGGACTTTCTCACACAGAGAGTTGTGAGTTTGTGGAATTCTCTGCCTCGGAGGCCGGTTCTCTGGATACTTTCAAGAGAGAGCAAGATAGGGCTCTTAAAGATAGCAGAGTCAGGGGATATGGGGAGAAGGCAGGAACGGGGTACTGATTGGGGATGATCAGCCATGATCACATTGAATGGCGGTGCTGGCTCCAAGGGCCGAATGGCCTACTCCTGCACCTATTGTCTATTGTCTATTGACCAAATGCGGGCTGGTGGGACGAGTGTAGCTGGGAGATTGTTGGCCAGTGTGGGCAAGTTGGGCCGAACGGCCTGTTTCCACTCTGTATCGTAGACTCTATTTCCCCAACAACTCTCACCGACTCCTACAGATGCGCCACAGAAAGCATTTTATCGGGATGCATCACGGCACGGTTTGGGAACAGCTCCATCCAAGACCGCAAGGAATTGCAGAGAATTGTGGACGCAGCCCAGGCCGTCACACAGACCAACCTCCCTTCCATTGACTCCATCCACACCTCACGCTGCCTCGGCAAGGCCGGCAGCATCATCACGGACCCTTCCCACCCTGGTCACTCCCTCCCCTCTCCATCAGATATGATGTACAGAAGTGGGAAAACGCACACCTCCAGATTCAGGGACAGTTTCTTCCCGGCTGTTATCAGGCAACTGAACCATCCTACCACAACCAGAGGGCAGTCCTGAGCTACCATCTACCTCATTGGTGACCCTCGGACTAACTGTAATCGGAATTTACTGGACTTTATCTTGCACTAAACATTATTCCCTTTACCATGTATCTGGACACTGCGGACGGCTCGATTGTAATCATGTATTGTCTTTCCACCGACTGGATGGCACGCAACAAAAAGCTTTTCACTGTACCTCAGTACACGTGACAATAAACTAAACTAAACTACATAGAATGCATCCCTCGAGTTGCTTCTTCTATCGGAGCTCTCAATGCGAGTGGAGTTGGTGAACCTGGCACGGGTACTTTGGTCCATATCCCTCCAAACCCGTCCTATCCATGTACCTGTCCAACTGTTTCTTAAACGATGGGATAGTCCCAGCCTCAACTACCTCCTCTGGCAGTTCGTTCCATACACCCACCACCCTCTGTGTGGAAATGTTACCCCTCGGATTCCTATTAAATCTTTTCCCCTTCACCTTGACCCTCTGTCCTCTGGTCCTCGATTCCCCGACTCTGGGTAAAAGACTCTGTGCACCTACCCGATCTATTCCTCTCATGATTTTATACATCTCTATAAGATCTCCCCTCATCCTCCTGCGCTCCATGGAATAGAGTTCCAGCCTACTCAACCTCTCCCTGTAGCTCACACCCTCTAGTCCTGGCAACATCCTCGTAAATCTTCTCTGAACCCTTTCAAGCTTGACACTATCTTTCCTATAACACGGTGCCCAGAACTGAACATAACATTCTAAACGTGGTCTCACCAACATCTTATGCAACTGCACCATGATCTCCCAAGTTCTATACTCAATACTCTGACTGATGAAGGCCAAAGTGCCAAAAGCCTTTTTGACCACCTTATCTACCTGCGACTCGACCTTCATGGAACCGTGCACCTGTACTCCTAGATCCCTCTACTCTACAACACTCCCCAGAGGCCGACCATTCACTGTGTAGGTCCTGCCCTTGTTCGACGTCCCCAAAATGCAAACACCTCACTGTATTAAATTTCAACCTCTGTATAGCCAATAAATCCATGACCATTCCTGCGTTTTCCCCACCTGGCTCATGAGTTCGGGGTAGGTGCCTTCCCGATCTCGGGTGCTTTCTGTGCGGAGGTCTCCCGTGACCTGCGTGGGTTTTCTCCACGGGCTCCAGTTTCATTTGTAGGTCAATTGGCTTGGTCTAAAATGTAAACATGTCCCCAGTGTGTGTAGAGTAGAGTTAAGGGCCAGACCCACTTTGGGCATCATTTGCGCCTCACGCAGATGGCGCGCAAAGAGTTTGTACATCCCAAAATCCTGGGGCTCGCGCGTGACTCACTGCCTACGTCACCACGCACCATGCGCGCGTAATGCGTCGTAATGATGCACAAATGACGCCCAAGTGGGACAGGCCCTTTAATGTGCGGGGATCACTGGTCGGTGCCGACTCAGTGGGCCGAAGGGACTGTTTCCATGCTGTATCTCATAAGTAAAACTAATATTTCATGCATCAGGCGGTACCAGAGGTACATGCATTTGTGTTCCAGTTGGAATAAACAGATGTGTCCTGAACCAGAGGATATAGGTTTAAGGTGAGGGATGAAAGATTTAATAGGAACCTGAGGGGTAACATTTATACACAAAGGATGGGAGATAGGGCTCTTAAAGATAGTGGAGTCAGGGGATATGGGGAGAAGGCAGGGACGGGGTACTGATTGGGGATGATCAGCCATTATCACATTGTATGGCGGTGCTGGCTCGAAGGGCCGAATGGCCTACTCCTGCACCTATTGTCTATTGTCTATTGAGTAGGGAACAAGCTGCCGGAGGAGGTAGTTGAGGCAGGGACTATCGCAATGTTTAATTAACATTTGAACAGGTACATGAATAGGACAGAGGGATCTGGGGCAAACGCAGGCAGGTGGGACTAGTGCAGATGGGACATGTTGGCCAGTGTGGGCTGATGGGCCAGTTTCCATGCTGTACGACTTGATAATACTATGGTTAATTCCAAGGCAGACAAAAATGCTGGAGAAACTCAGCGGGTGAAGCAGTATCTATGGAACGAAGGAATAGGTGACATTTCGGGTCGAGACCCTTCTTCAGACTGATGTGGGGGGGGGGGGGGGGGGGGGTGATGGGAAGAAGAAAGGAAGTGGCGGAGACAGTGGGCTGTGGGAGAGCTCGGAAGGGGAGGGGAAGGAGGGAGAGAGCAAGGACTACCTGAAATTGGAGCAGCCAATGTTCATACCGCTGGGGTGTAAACTACCCAAGCGAAATATGAGGTGCTGCTCCTCCAATTTGCGATGATGCTCACTCTGGCCATGGAGGAGGCCCAGGACAGAAAGGTCGGATACGGAATGGGAGGGGGGGGGTTTAGTTTAGTTTAGAGGTACAGCGCGGAAACAGGCCCCTAGACAATAGACAATAGACAATAGGTGCAGGAGTAGGCCATTCGACCCTTCGAGCCAGCACCGCCATTCAATGCGATCATGGCTGATCATCCACAATCAGTACCCCGTTCCTGCCTTCTCCCCATATCCCCTGACTCCGCTATTTTTAAGAGCCCTATCTAGCTCTCTCTTGAAAGTATCCAGAGAACCTGCCTCCACCGCCCTCTGAGGCAGAGAATTCCACAGACTCACCACTTGCGTCTCCGTTCTAAATGGCTTACTCCTTAACCTTAAACTGAGTCCTCACCGACCAGCGATCCCCACACACTTAAAGGGCCTGTCCCACTTGCCGATTATTTCGGCGACTGCCGGCGTCATTGAGTGACGCAGCGGGGCCGCCCGATTGATTTTGAATATTTCAAAATCCTGCGGCGAGAAAAAATAAATGTTGCGACACTTGAGGAGGCACCAGCTCTGCCACAGCCCACTGTCTCCGCCTCTTCCTTTCATTTACCCGCACCCACCCCCACATCAGTCTGAAGAAGGGTCTCGACCCGAAACGTCACCTATTTCCTTCGCTCCATAGACGCTGCCTCACCCGCTGGGTTTCTCCGGCATTTCTATCTACCTTAAATTTCACTCGGCTGAGTGAAGACTTTTAAATTTGACGCTGACTTTGATGTGTCTCTCCTGAATTCTTCGTGTCCCTGCAGCCTCAATTATTCTCCTGGTAATGCATGTACTTGTCGCCCATTGAAGTGGCTGGGTCCAATTCAAGCTTCATCTCAAAGATAGCTGAGACTGGTAATTGTTTTCATCATGTAACGTTACTCCAAAGTGATCCATTTGAAGTTGATTTCAGCAACTTCCTGAAACCCTGGTTACTTTTTATCGAGAAAAACATTCTTGGCCTGGACTCAAAAGAGTTTTCTCGAAGACGGGCGGACGTTTTCGGTTTAGTTTAGGTTTGGTTTAGACTTGGACCCACCGAGTCCGCGCCGACCAGCGATCCCCGCACTCTAACACTATCCTACACACACACGGGACAAATTACATTTATACCAGGCCAATTAACCGACAAGCCTCGGTCCGTCTTTGGCCATTTTAGATCATAGAGATTTTACAAGTAACATTAGCAAATTTGCAGATGACACAAAGCAGTGTGAACTGTGAGAAGGATGCTATGTGGACGCAGGGTGACTTGGACAGGTTGGGGGAGTGGGCAGCTGCATGGCAGATGCAGTTTAATGTGGATAAATGTGAGGCAGATTGTTATCTGAATGGTGTCAAGTTGGGAAAAGGGGAAGTACAACGGGATCTGGGGGTCCTTGTTCATCAGTCTCTGAAAGTAAGCATGCAGGTACAGCAGGCAGTGAAGAAAGCGAATGGCATGTTGGCCTTCATAACAAGAGGAGATGAGTATAGGAGCAAAGAGGTCCTTCTGCAGCTGTACAGGGCTCTTTGTGAGACCACACCTGGAGTATTGTGTGCAGTTTTGGTCTCCAAATTTGAGGAAGGACATTCTTGTATTGAGGGAGTGCAGTGTAGGTTTACAAGGTTAATTCCCGGGATGGCGGGACTGTCATATGCTGAGAGAATGGAGCGGCTGGGCTTGTATACGCTGGAATTTAGAAGGATGAGAGGGGATCTTATTGAAACATATAAGATTGTTAAGGGTTTGCACACGCTAGAGGCAGGAAACATGTTCCCGATGTTGGGGGAGTCCAGAACCAGGGGCCACAGTTTAAGAATAAGGAGATGAGGAAACACTTTAGAACGGAGATGAGGAAACACTTTTTCACATAGAGAGTGGTGAGTCTGTGGAATTCTCTGCCTCAGTGGGAGGTAGAGGCCGGTTCTCTGGATACTTTCCAGAGAGAGCCAGATAGGGCTCTTGAAGATAGCGGAGTCAGGGGATAAGGGGAGAAGGCAGGAACGGGGATGATCAGCCATGATCACATTGAATGGCGGTGCTGGCTCGAAGGTCCGAATGGCCTCCTCCTGCTGCTATTTTCTATGTTTCTTGGAGAAAGAAGGGACTGCAGATGCCAGTTAATATACACAGAGTGCTGGAGTAACTCAGCGGGTCAGGCAGCATCCCTGGAGAACATGGATCGGTGACGTTTAGGGTCCGGACTGCCTGACTTGCTGAGTTACTCCAGCACTCTGTGCCCTTTTGTGGCAAATTCATATCATTCATCAACTAATTAATGAGATCAGATCAATTCAGCACAGGAACCATACAACTGCCACTTTGCTGTTTATGCAAAGACTTGTTGTACTTTATCCAAAAGCAAATTAAAAAAATTAAATTTAAAAAAAGAATTGATACGAAATGATGGCAGCGGTAACTCAAAGCAGGGCGTTACGGAGGCGCAGCGGTAGAGTTGCTGCCTCACAGCACCAGGGACCCGGATTCAAACCTGACTATGGCTGCTGTCTGTACGGAGCGTGCACGCTCTCCCCGTGACCCGCGTGGGTTTACCCCGGGGGCTCCCGTTTACTCCCGCACTCCAAAGACGTACAGGTTTGCAAGTGAATTGGCTTCGGTAAAATTGTAAGTTGTCCCCAGTGTCAGTGTGCGGGGATCGCTGGTCGGCACGGACTCGGTGGGCCGAAGGGCCTGATTCTGTGCAGTCTCTCTAAACTAAACTAAACATAGAAACATAGAAACATAGAAATTAGGTGCAGGAGCAGGCCATTCGGCCCTTCGAGCCTGCACCGCCATTCAATGTGACAAAGATAGATAAACTAAGATAGATTGGAGGCTATAATTAGACACACAAATACAATAAACACCGATTAGTTAAATAAATTCCATGAATGTTGGCAGGTACACCAGCGTATTGGTGGGATTGGGGAATAGAGAGGAAGAGACTTGTCTCCTACCTGGGGAACATGGAGAGGATGGTGAACAATTAGATTGTGATTATTACAGTCTCCCTTTTGATTCAAAGCTAAATTAGAGTAGAAATCCAGAGTACTAATTAAAATTAATGGATCAAGCACAATACTGGCTACATTCCAGGGGAACCCTTGCAGAGCAGCTGAATCCTGTTTAGTTTAGTTTAAGAGACAGGCCCTTCGGCCCACCGAGTCCGTGCGGACCAGCGATCTCCCCGCGCACTAACGCTGTCCTGCACACACTGGGGACCATTTTGTATCTATACCAAGCCGATTAACCAACACACCCGCCCGTCTTTGGAGTGTGGGAGGAAACCGAAGATCTCGGAGGAAACCCCACCAGGGTCACGGGGAGAGCGTGCAAACTCCGTACAGTCAGCAGCCGTAGTCGGGATCGAACCCGGGTCTCTGGCGCTGTGACTCTAACGCTGCGCCACCGTGCCGCCC
>CM069139.1:9385955-9425955 GCA_035221665.1 Okamejei kenojei
ATTATTCCCTTAGTCACGTGAACGGTTCGATTGTAATCATCTTTCCGCTGACTGGATAGCACGCAACAAAAGCTTCTCACCGTACCTCGGCACACGTGGCAATAAACTAAGCTAAACTAAAGACAGACACAAGATGCTGGAGGAACTCAGCGGGACAGGCAGCATCTCTGGAGAGAAGGAATGGGTGACGTTACGGGTCGACACCCGTCTTCAGTCGCACTGAGTTACTCCAGCGTTTTGCGTCCATCTCCATACGATTCCAGCGATTTGGCAATGGGCTGACTGGATGTGGCGAACATGGCTCCAATCGGCTGAATGGATCATAGTCATACAGCGATACAGCGTGGAAACAGGCCCCTCGGCCCAACTTGCCCACACCGGCCAACATGTCCCAGCTACACTAGTCCCACCTGCCAGCGTTTGGTCCATATCCCTCCAAACCCGTCCTATCCATGTACCTGCCCAATGTTGGGATAGTCCCTGCCTCAACTACCTCCTCAAGCAGCTCGTTCCATACACCCACCGCATGAAAAAGTTACCCCTCTGATTCCTATTAAATCTTTTCCCCTTCACCTTAAACCTATGTCCTCTGGTCCTCGATTCCCCTACTCTCGGCAAGTGAATCTACCCGATCTACTCCTGTCATGATCTTATATCCCTCATCCTCCTGCGCTCCAAGGAATGGAGTCCCAGCCTGCTCAACCTCTCCCCGCAGCTCACACCCTCTAGAACTGGCAACATCTTCGTAAATCTTCTCCGTACCCGCTGCAGCTCGACAAGATCTTTCCTGCAACACGGGGCCCAGAACTGAACACAATACTCTGAGTGCGGCCTCGCCAAAGTCTTATACAGCATTGCAGTAACGGCTTCATCGCAGGAAATCAAAAGGTAGGGCCTCTGTTGTCCGGTTATCCTGTATCTGTGCACTGTGATAGCTTGATTGTAATCATGTGTAGTTTTTTCTCTTTTCACTGTACCTCGTGCGCGTGACATTAATCAACTAAACTGAACTGAACTGAACTAATCTCCTCCGCCTGAACGTAATCCATCTCCCTCCAACATGTCCATGTACCTAAACGCCACTATCGTATGTGTGGCAGCACGCTCCTTTGTGTCAAAAAAAAACGTGTCCCGCACGGTGGCTCAGCGGTAGAGTTGCTGCCTCACAGCGCTTACAGCGCCGGAGGCCCGGGTTCCATCCCGACTACGGGTGCTGTCCGTGCGGAGTTCGTACGTTCTCCCCGTGACCCGCGTGGGTTTTCCCCGAGATCTTCGGCTTCCTCCCGCACTCCAAACACGTGCAGGGTTGTAGGTTCATTGGCTTTGGTGTGTGTGTGTGTGTGTGTGCGTGTGCGTGTGCGTGTGCGCGTGTGCGTGTGTGTGTGTGTGTGTGTGTGTGTGTGTGTGTGTGTGTGAGTGTGTGTGTGTGTGTGTGTGTGTGTGTGTGTGTGTGTGTGTGTGTGTGTGTGTGAGTGTGTGTGTGTGTGTGTGTGTGTGTGTGCGTGTGCGCGTGTGCGTGTGTGTGTGTGTGTGTGTGTGTGAATTGCCCCCAGCGTGTGTAGGATAGTGTTAAGAGCCAGTCCCACTCTGCGATGTTTTTCAGCGACTGCCGGCATCGTTGACTGACAGGTATCAGGTCATCGAAAAGTACGCGCCGTGATTAACGGGCTTGCCCCCACCGACATCAAAAGTCTGCTCACCCACCACACCACCTCCTGGTCCCTCAGATCGGCCGACTTGGGGTTACTGAACATCCCGCGGTCTAGGCATGAGCTCAGGGGCGACCGCGCCTTTGCGGTCAGCAGCTCCTAGACTGGAACAGCATCCCTCTTCCCATCAGAACTGCCCCCTCCATCGACTCCTTTAAGTCGAGACTTAAAATTCATCTTTACTCTCAAGCCTTTCTTGACGTCCTCTGAGGGAGGGCTATATGTATGTATTTATGTATGCACTTAATCTATGAACCACTGTTGTATAACATTAGTACCTCCACCAATGTAAAGCACTTTGGCCAACGAGAGTTGTTTTTTATTTGTGCTCTAGAAATAAAAGTGACTTGACTTGATGTATTGACGCACGGTGGTTTTTCAAGTGTCACAACATTTATTTTGTCGCCGCTGGATTTTTTGGCGACACAGATATGACGGCGGCGAAATCGCCAAGTGGGACAGGCCCTTTAGTGTGCAAGGACCGCTGGTCGGCACGGACTCGGTGGGCCGAAGGGCCTGTTTCCGCGCTGTATCTTGAAGCTAAACTAAAACTCCTTCAAACTTTGTCCCTCTCATCTCTAAGCTATGCCCTCTAGTCCTTGGCATTTCCACGCTGGGTTAAAGATTCTGACTGTCCACCCCAGACAGAGACATCATTCATGGCCTTGTTACCTGATAAGCCTGTTACCTCAGGCTTTAGAAGTAAAATCTTCCTCTGCTCCATCCGTCTGAAGAAGGGTCCCGACCTGAAATGTGTAGGAAGGAACTGCAGATGCTGGTTTTCACCGAAGATAGACACAAAATGCTGGAGTAAATCAGCGGGTCAGGCAGCGTCTGTGGAGCCTTTCCCAGAGCAGATGGCAGCACTGGGCCTGTACTCACTGGAAGGATGTGCTGGCTCTGGAGAGGGTCCAGCGGAGGTTTACGAGAATGACTCCAGGAATGAGTGGGTTAGCATATGATGAGCGTTTGACAGCGCTGGGCCTGTACTCGCTGGAGTTTAGAAGGTCGAGTGGGGACCTCGTTGAAACTTACAGAATAGTGAAAGGCCCGGATAGAGTGGATGTGGAAAGGATGTTTCCACTGGTGGGAGAGTCTAGGGCCAGAGGTCACAGCCTCAGAAATAAAGGGTGCTCGTTTAGAAAGGAGGTGAGGAGGAACTTCTTTAGTCAGAGGGTGGTGAATCTGTGGAACTCATTGCCACAGAGGGCTGTGGAGGCCAAGTCAGTGGATTTTTTTAAGGCAGAGATGGACACATTCTTGATTAGAACGGATGTCAAGGGTTTAGAGGGATAAGGCAGGAGAATTGTATTAGGCGGCAGTGATCAGTCATGATTGAATGGCGGAGTGGAGCCGATGGGCTGAATGGCCTAATTCTACTCCTATAACTTGTAAACTTGTGAACTAGTGTGAGAAAAGGAATGGGATGACATTTTGGGTTGAGATTCTTCTTCAGACTCTCTTCAGTCGAATAATTTCCTATAATTTGGTCGCCAAATTATAGGAAGGATGTCAACAAAATAGAGAGAGTACAGAGGAGATTTACTAGAATGTTGCCTGGGTTCCAGCAGCTATGTTACAGAGAAAGGTTGAACAAGTTAGGTCTTTATTCTTTGGAGCGCAGAAGGTTAAGGGGGGACTTGATTGAAGTCTTTAAAATGATGAGAGGGATAGACAGAGTTGACGTGGATAAGCTTTTTCCATTGAGGGTAGGGAAGATTCAAACAAGAGGGCATGATTTGAGAATTAAGGGACAGAAGTTTAGGGGTAACGTGAGGGGGAACTTCTTTACTCAGAGGGTGGTGGCTGTGTGGAATGAGCTTCCAGCAGAAGTGGTGGAGGCAGGATCGATTTTATCATTTAAAAATAAATTGGATAGGTATATGGACGGGAAATGAATGGAGGGTTATGGTCTGAGTTCAGGTAGATGGGACTAGGGGAGAATAAGTGTTCGGCACGGACTGGAAGGGCCGAGAGGGCCTGTTTCTGTGCTGTAATTGTTATATGGTTATATGGAAACGTCACCTGTTCCTCTTCTCCAGAGATGCTGCCTGACCCACTGAGTTACTCCAGCATTTTGTGTTTATCTCTCACCTGAAACGTTGTTTGGCCGTTCCTCCAGCACTTATTCCTTCTAGCTCACGATTGCAGCACATGCGGTTTCTTGTGTCTTCAATTCTTCCTCCTCATTTTAAATTTGTCATTGAAAACCCTTCAACCTCCTTATAAACGCTGGGGATTAATCTTATCATTGCCGCTGAGTGGAGGAAGGAACTGCAGATGCGGGTTTACCTTGAAGATAGACACACAACGCTGGAGAAACTCAGAGTAACAGGCAGCATCTCTGGAGAGAAGGGATGGGTGAGACCCTTCTTCAGACACAAGGAGTCACAACTTGGAGAATGTCAAGGGGAAAGAGAGAGAACTGAACAGCAAGGAGCAAGTGAGAGAGAGAGAGAGAGAGAGAGAGAGTGAGAGAAGGGTCTCGACCCGAGATGCTGAGAGAGAGAGAGAGAGAGAAGGGTCCTTCTCTCCAGAGATGCTGCCTGTCCCGCTGAGTTACTCCAGCATTTTGTTCATAAGTGATAGCAGCAGAATTAGGCCATTCGTCCCATCAAGGCTACTCCGCCATTCAATCATGGCTGATCTATGATCCAGAACCAGGGGCCACAGTTTAAGAATAAGGGGTAAGCCATTTAGAACGGAGACGAGGAAACACTTTTTCTCACAGAGAGTGGTGGGTCTGTGGAATTCTCTGCCTCAGAGGGCGGTGGAGGCCGGTTCTCTGGATACTTTCAAGAGAGAGCGAGATAGGGCTCTTAAAGATAGCGGAGTCAGGGGATTCGGCTCTGGGGGTTGGGTCACTGTGACTTGGTTTGGCGGGAAGAGCGGGTCACGGGTCTCCCCTGGGGTGCCTGTACTGCTGGCTGCCCCTTGTGGTCATACTGAGAGCTGTTTTGTGTTTGCCGAATAAAGATCACTTTGTTTGACAACGCGTGTCTCGCTATAACTTGGAGTAACTTGCCGTGTGTGTGTGGGGGGGGGGGGGGGGGGGGGGGGGGGGAGACCATAGACAATAGACAATAGGTGCAGGAGTAGGCCATTCAGCCCTTCGAGCCAGCACCGCCATTCAATGTGATCATGGCTGACCATCCCCAATCAGTGCCCCGTTCCTGCCTTCTCCCCATATCCCCTGACTCCGCTATTTTTAAGAGCCCTCTCTAGCTCTCTCTTGAAAGTTTCCAGAGAACCGGCCTCCACCGCCCTCTGAGGCAGAGAATTCTACAGACTCACAACTCTCTCTGGGTGAAAAAATGTTTCCTCGTCTCCGTTCTAAATGGCCTACCTCTTATTCTTAAAACTGTGGCCCCTGGTTCTGGACTCCCCCAACATCGGGAACATGTTTCCTGCCTTCAGCGTGTCCAAACCCTTAACAATCTTATATGTTTCAATAAGATCCCCTCTCATCCTTCTAAACTCCCGAGTGTACGTCCAGCCGCTCCATTCTCTCAGCATATGACAGTCCCCCCTTCAGACTGAGAGTTAAGGGAAAGGGAAACGAGAGATATAGACGCTTTTACCGGAGAGAGATATAGAACGGATGAATGAATGACATGCAAAAAAAGTAACAGTGATAAAGGAACTAGGGCAACTGTGAGCTGCACAAGAAGGAACTGCAGATGCTGGTTTAAACAGAAGATAGACACAAAATACTGGAGTAATTCATCGGGACAGGCAGCATCTCTGGAGAGAAGGAATGGGTGATGTTTCGGGTCGAGACCCTTCTTCAGACTAGGTGGGAATGAAGATCTGATGTGACTTGTGTAGGTGAGGGCTGCAGAGAGAGGGAATGCCAGGGTTACTTGGTTAGAAAAATCAATACTCATATCCCTGGGTTGTAAGCTGCCCAAGCAAAATGCGGTTTCTCTAACATCAAGTCATATTTCGCTCGGGTGGCTTCGATGCCCTGACTGATGAAGGCAAGCACACCATGTAATAGGTAATTCCCCCAGCAATTTGTTTGGTGCTTCATAGACAGACTCCATCTACACTGCACAAGGCCTTGGAAAGGCCAGCAGCATAATAGACAATAGGCAATAGGTGCAGGAGTAGGCCATTCGGTCCTTCGATCAATGTGATCATGGCTGATCATCCCCAATCAGTACCCCGTTCCTGCCTTCTCGCTATATCCCCTGACCCCGCTATCTTTAAGAGCCCTATCTAGCTCTCTCTCGAAAGTGAACCGGCCTCCACCGCCCTCTGAGGTAGAGAATTCCACAGATTCACAACTCTGAGTGAAAAAGTGTTTCCTTGTCTCCGTTCTAAATGGCTTACCTTATTCTTAAACTGTGACCCCTTGTTCTGGACTCTCCCAACATCGGGAACACGTTTCCTGCCTCCAGCGTGTCCAAACCCTTAATAATCTTATAGGTTTCAATAAGATCACCTCTCATCCTTCTAAACTCCAGAGTGTACAAGCCCAGCCGCTCCATTCTCTCAGCATATGACAGTCCCGCCATCCCGGGAATTAATCTTGTAAACCTACGCTGCACTCCCTCAATAGCAACAATGTCCTTCCTCAAATTAGGGGACCAAAACTGCACACAATACTCCAGGTTGTGGTCTCACCAGGGCCCTGTACAACTGCAGAAGGACCTCTTTGCTCCTATACTCAACTCCTCTTGTTATGAAGGCGAGAAGGAGATAGGGATAACCAGTGCAGAGGTGAACGGTGATCTTGGCATCAGCAGAGAGGGAACGGATGACGGAGTGGAATTGCCCTGTTCTGTCGAAACACTTCAATTACAAGGGCAGGTCAGAGTGGTGAGACATCCAGCACGGAAACAGGCCCTGAGCCAGCAGGACCATCATAAGATGATGAGTGATTGGAGAATTAGGCCATTCGGCCCATCAAGTCTACTCCGCCATTCAATCTATCTCTCCCTCCTAACCCCATCAGACACCCTCTATTACACCGACCCCACCACTGTCAGAGTGAAGCCCAGCGCAAATTGGAGGAACAGCACCTTATATTTCACTTGGGCAGCTTACACACCCCAGCGGTATGAACATTGACTTCTCTAACTTCAAGCAACCCTTGCTTTCCCTCTCTCTCCATCCCTCCCCCGGCCTAGTTCTCCGATCAGCCTCACTGTCCTCCTGATTAAATTTTACATTCTTTCCTTCATTGTCACACAATTTTTCACACAGAGAGCGGTGAGTCTCTGGAATTCTCTGCCACAGAAGGTAGTTGAGGCCAGTTCATTGGCTATATTTAAGAGGGAGTTAGATGTGGCCCTTGTGGCTAAGGGATCAGGGGATATAGAGAGAAGGCAGGTACAGGATACTGAGTTGGATGATCAGCCATGATCATATTGAATGGCGGTGCAGGCTCGAAGGGCCGAATGGCCTACTCCGGCACCTATTGTCTATGTTTCTGTGTTTCTATGTCATCTTCCCCGAGCTAACGATGATCTAGTCAATATTTTCCTTGACCTCCTTCTCCCCTTTGATCTCTCCTTTTCACACCTTACCCTTCCTATATCTCTCTTTTCCCTCCCCCCTGACACTCAGACTGAAGAAGGGTCTCAACCCCAAAAGGTCACCCATTCCTTCTCTCCGATGCTGCCCGTCCCAGGTGAGTTACTCCAGCACTTTGTGACTATCGCCGGCGTAAACCGGCACCCGCAGTTCCTTCCCTCCCACTTTACTTTTCCCCTTGGTCCCATCTCCTGCACCCCCCCCCCCCGGATTCCACACCCATCCATACCCGGTGTGGGAAGGTTGGGCCGAAGGGCCTGTTTCCACGCTGTATCATGTCATAAGTAGATAGGAGTAGAATTGGGCCATTCGGCCCATCAGGTCTACACAGCCATACCCCGTTCCTGCCTTCTTCCCATATCCCCTGACTCCGCTATCTTTAAGAGCCCTATCTAACTCTCTCTTGAAAGTATCCAGAGAACCGGCCTCCACCGCCCTCTGAGGCAGAGAATTCCACAGACTCACAACTGTCTGGGTGAAAAAAAATTTCCGTTATAAATGGCTTACCCTTTATTCTTAAGTGAGGTTGTAAGTGATAGGAGCAGAATTAGGCCATTCGGCCCATCAAGTCTACTCCGCCATTCAATCCTGGGCGATCTATCTCTCCCTCCTAACCCCATTCTCCTGCCTTCTCCCCATAACCCCCGACACCCGTACTAATCTTTATCCCTGTCTGAAAAATATCCACTGACCTGGTCTCCACAGCCTTCTGTGGCAAAGAATTCCACAGATTCACCGCCCTTTGACTAAAGACACATACTGGGGATTATTTACGTTGGGTAATTAGCCTATAACCCTGTGGGTATTGTGGATGTGGGAGGAACCCGGAGCAACCGGGGAAATAGACTGATCACATTGAATGGCGGTGCTGGCTCGAAGGGCCGAATGGCCTACTCCTGCACCTATTGTCCATTGTCCGTTGTCTATTGTCACACGGGGATGGAATAGTAAAAGGGATTAACATTCTACATTCCACAAGAGATTTACGAGGATGTTGCAAGGACTAGAGGGTGTGAGCTAT
Organism: Okamejei kenojei; assembly: GCA_035221665.1. Taxonomy (NCBI): domain Eukaryota; kingdom Metazoa; phylum Chordata; class Chondrichthyes; order Rajiformes; family Rajidae; genus Okamejei; species Okamejei kenojei. The sequence goes on from CM069139.1 coordinate 9,394,227, forward strand.
AGAGAGAGGTTGAGTAGGCTGGGTCTCTATTCCATGGAGCGCAGGAGGATGAGGGGAGATCTTATAGAGGTGTAGAACATCATGAGAGGAATAGATCGGGTAGACGCACAGAGTCTCTTGCCCAGAGTAGGGGAATTGAGGACCAGAGGACATAGGGTCAAGGAGAAGAGGAAAAGATTTAATAGGAATCTGAGGGGTAACTTTTTCACACAGAGGGTGGTGGGTGTATGGAACAAGCTGCCAGAGGAGGTAGTTGAGGCTGGGACTATCCCATTGTTTAAGAAACAGTTGGACAGGTACATGGATAGGACAGGGTTGGAGGGATATGGACCAAGCGCAGGCAAGTGGAACTAGGGTAGCTGGGACATTGTTTGCCGGTGTGGGCGAGTTGGGCCGAAGGGCCTGTTTCCATACTGTATCCCTCTATGACTCTATTTGATCTAAGTTTTTGTGTGTTGAATTTAAGGGATTTGGGCTTTGTCGGCTGAGCCTGCATTTGATTGCCATTTATAATCGCCCTTAGATGGTTGTGGAGATCTGGCCTCTGGAGACACTGCTGTCTATGAGGTGTGGCTACATCCACCAATGTAGGGAGGGGATTTTTAGGAGTTAAGAGATACAGCGTGGAAACAGGCCCTTCGGTCCACCCAGTCCGTGCCGACCAGCGACCAAATGCACACTAACTCCATCCCACACAGTCGGGTCAATTTCCCAAAGGCAATTAACCGTTTTCAGGCAACTGAACCACCCTACCACCACTCGACAACTGTCCTGAACTGCTATCTATCTCATTGGAGACCCTCGGACTATCCTTGTTTGGACTTTGAAGGTAGACACAAAGTGCTGGAGTCACTCAGCGGGTGAGGCAGCATCTCTGGGGGGAAGGAATGGGCGACCGTTCGGTTCGAGACTGATGTCAGGGGAGTGGGCGGGAAAAAGATATTCAAGACAATAGACAAATAGGTGCAGGAGTAGGCCATTCGGCCCTTCGAGCCAGCACCGCCATTCAATGTGATCATGGCTGATCATCCCCAATCAGTAACCCGTTCCTGCCTTCTCCCTATATCCCCTGACTCCGCTATCTTTAAGAGCCCTATCTAGCTCTCTCTTGAAAGCATCCAGAGAACCGGCCTCCACCGCCCTCTGAGGCAGAGAATTAAAGAGACTCACCACTCTCTGTGAGAAAAAGTGACGGGCGAGACCGAAGGAGAGGGGACCGGGGGGTCTGGCCCACCCACCACACCCTTGGCATCGGCCGTGGGAGTCACCCCCCTGGACACATGGAAATATGGAAAATAGGTGCAGGAGTAGGCCATTCGGCCCTTCGAGCCTGCACCGCCATTCAATATGATCATGGCTGATCATCCAACTCAGTATCCCGTACCTGCCTTCTCTCCATACCCCTGGGATACTGAGTTGGATGATCAACCATGATCATATTGAATGGCGGTGCAGGCTCGAAGGGCTGAATGGCCTACTCCTGCACCTAATTTCTATGTTTCTATGTTTCTATCCCTTTAGCCACAAGGGTCACATCTAGCTCCCTCTTAAATATAGCCAATGAACTGGCCTCAACTACCTTCTGTGGCAGAGATTTCCACAGACTCACCACTCTCTGTGTGAAAAAAGATCTTCTCATCTTGGTCCAAAAAGTCTTCCCCTTATCCTTAAACTGTGACCCCTTGTTCTGGACTTCCCCAACATCGGGAACAATCTTCCTGCATCTAGCCCGTCCAACCCCTTAAGAATTTTGTAAGTTTCTATAAAATCCCCCCTCAATCTTCTAAAGTCTAGCGAGTACAAGCCGAGTCTGTCCAGTCTTTCTTCATATGGAAGTCCTGCCATCCCAGGAATCAGTCTGGTGAACCTTCTCTGTACTCCCTCTATGGCAAGAATGTCTTTCCTCAGATTAAGAGACCAAAACTGTACGCAATACTCCAGGTCTGGTCTCACCAAGACCCTGTACAACTGCAGTAGAAACTCCCTGCTCCTATACTCAAATCCTCTTGCTATGAATGCTAACGTACCATTCGCTTTCTTCACTGCCTGCTGCACCTGCATGCCTACTTTCAATGACTGGTGTACCATGACACCCAGGTCTCGTTGCATCTCCCATTTTCCTAATCTGCCACCATTCAGATAATAGTCTACCCTCCTGTTTTTGCCACCAAAGTAGATAACCTCACATTTATCCACATTATACTGCATCTGCCATGCATTTTCCCACTCACCCAACCTATCCAAGTCACCTTGCAGCCTCCTAGCATCCTCCTCACAGCTAACACTACCCCCCAGCTTCGTGTCATCCGCAAACCTGGAGATGTTGCATTCAATTCCCTCGTACAAATCATTAATATATATTGTAAATAGTTGGGATCCCAGCACTGAGCCTTGCAGTACCCCACTAGTCACTGCCTGCCATTCTGAAAAGGACCCGTTTACTCCTACCCTTTGCTTCCTGTCTGCCAGTCAGTTCTCTATCCACATCAATGCTGAACCCCCAATACCGTGTGCTTTAAGTTTGTATACTAATCTCTTGTGTGGGACCTTGTCGAAAGCCTTCTGAAAGTCCAGATATAACACATCCACTGGTTCTCCCTTATCCACTCTACTAGTTGCATCCTTGAAAAATTCTATAAGATTCGTCAGACATGATTTACCTTTCGTAAATCCATGCTGACTTTGTCCAATCATTTCACCACTTTCCAAATGTGCTGCTATCCCATCTTTAATAATTGACTCTAGCAGTTTCCCCACTACCGATGTTAGACTAACTGCTCTGTAATTCCCCGTTTTCTCTCTCCCTCCCTTTTTAATAAGTGGGGTCACATTTGCTACCCTCCATTCCTCAGGAACTTCTCCAGAATCTAAAGAGTTTTGAAAAATTATCACTAATGCATCCACTATTTCTGGGGCTACTTCCTTAAGTACTCTGGGATGCAGCCTAGCTGGCCCTGGGGATTTATCGGCCTTTAATCCATTCAATTTACCCAACACCACTTCCCGGGTAACCTGAATTTCACTCAGTTCCATCTAATTTGATCCCCGGTCCCCTGCTATTTCCGGCAGATTATTTATGTCTTCCTTAGTGAAGACAGAACCAAAGTAGTTATTCAATTGGTCTGCCATGTCCTTGTTCCCCATGATCAATTCACCTGTTTCTGACTGCAAGGGACTTACATTTGTTTTAACTAATCTTTTTCTCTTCACATATCTATAAAAACGTTTGCAGTCAGTTTTTATGTTCCCTGCCAGTTTTCTTTCATAATCTATTTTCCCTTTCCTAATTAATCCCTTTGTCCTTCTCTGCTGGACTCTGAATTTCTCCCAGTCCTCTGGTAGGCTGCTTTTTCTGGCTAATTTGTATGCTTCATCTTTTGTTTTGATACTATCCCTGATTTCCCTTGTTATCCACGGATGCACTACCTTCCCTGATTTATTCTTTTGCCAAACTGGGATGAACAATTTTTGAAGTTCATCCATGCAGTCTTTAAATGCCTTCCATTGTACATCCACCGTCAACCCTTTAACAATCAATTGCCAGTCTATCTTGGCCAATTCACGTCTCATACCCTCAACGTTACCTTTTTTAAGTTCAGAATCCTTGTTTCTGAATTAATTATGTCACTCTCCATCCTAATGAAGAACTCAACCATATTATGGTCACTCTTGCCCAAGGGGCCATGCACAACAAGACTGCTAACTAACCCTTCCTCATTACTCAATACCCAGTCTAAAATAGCCTGCTCTCTCGTTGGTTCCTCTACATGTTGGTTTAACTATCCTGCATATATTCCAAGAAATCCTCTTCCTCAGCACCCCTGCCAATTTGATTCACCCAATCTATATGTAGATTGAAATCACCCATTATAACTGTTTTTCCTTTGTTGCACGCATTTCTAATTTCCTGTTTGATGCCATCCCCAACTCCACTACTACTGTTAGGTGGCCTGTACACAACTCCCACTAGCGTTTTCTGCCCCTTAGTGTCTTGCAGCTCTACCCATATCGATTCCACATCTTCCAAGCTAATGTCCTTCTTTTCTGTTGCCTTAATCTCCTTTCTAACCAGCAACACTACCCCACCTCCTTTTCCTTTCTGTCTATCCCTCCTGAATATTGAATATCCCTGGATGTTCAGCTCCAGGCCTTGGTCACCCTGGAGCCATGTCTCCGTGATCCCAACTATATCATATTCATTAATAACTATCTGCACATTCAGCTCATCCACCTTATTACGAATGCTCCTTGCATTGAGACATAAAGCCTTCAGGCTTGTTTTTACACCACTCTTACCCCTTACACAATTATGTTGAAAAGTGACCCTTTTTGAATTTTGCCCTGGATTTGTCTGCCTGCCACTTTTACTTTTCACCTTGCTACCAATTGCTTCTACCCTCATTTTACACCCCTCTGTCTCTCTGCTCACACATTTAAGAAACCCACCACCTCTTATTCTCTGTTTATTATTTTTTTCTTATTTCTCCCCTACATGTTGGGTCTGAGTGCTTCCCTTCTCTGCCTCCTGCCTCAGACCCTGTCTACTAGCTTTCTCTATTTGAGTCCCTCCCCCCAACCGTTCTAGTTTAAAGTCTCCCCAGTCGCCTTTGCAAATCTCCCCGCCAGGATATTGGTTCCCGTCGGGTTCAAGTGCAACCCGTCCTTTTTGTACAGGTCACACCTTCCCCAAAAGAGGTCCCAATGATCCAGAAACTTGAATCCCTACCCTCTGCACCAGTCCTTCAGCCACGCATTTATCCTCCACCTCGCTCCATTCCTACTCTCACCGTCGCGTGGCACAAAGGTGGAAGGGCGAGGAGAGGGGAGGAGAGGGACGTGGGGTCACTGGCCAACCGAGGGAAAGAGGCGGCTGGAGGCCCCGCGACAGCCTGGGGCTCGCCTGGATCGGGCACCGCTCATGACAACCAGAGAGCGGACTGGACTTGGGGAATGGCGCCCAAACATGGCGCCTCTTCAATGCGGGCTCAATGGACTATTTCTGTCCACTGGTAATCCGGGATGGGCTTGGGTCTGGGAATACTCTCCTGGACTGTCACTAAGAAAAGTCACGGGTGGCACGGTGGCGCAGCGGTAGAGCACCAGAGACCCCGGTTCCGTCCTGACCACGGGTATGGAGTTTGCGCGCTCTCCCCGTGACCCGCGTGGGTTTTCTCCGGGTGTTCCGGTCTCCTCCCAAGACGTGCAGCTTTGTAGGATAATTGGCTTCGGTAAACTTATAATTTGTCCCTAGCGCGCGTAGAATAGTGTAAATGTGCGGGGATCGCTGGTCGGTACGGACTCGCTGGGCCAAAGAGCCTGTTTCTGTGCTGTATCCATAAACTAAACTAGAAGAATTTCACAGGTAGACAAAAATGCTGGAGAAACTCAGCGGGTGCAGCAGCAATCTATGGAGCGAAGGAAATAGGCAACATTTCGGGCCAAAACCCTTCTTCTTGCACACCTTTGAACTTCAATGAAGTTCTCCTCTCTCCAATGGAAGTCATGTGAGACCCTCTCAGATAGAAGCAGGGAGGTCACATTAAGAATATTGTGTTCAGTTCTGAGCACCGTGTTATAGGAAAGATGTTGTCAAGCTTGAAAGGGTTCAGAGAAGGTTTATGAGGATTTTGCCAGGACTAGAGGGTGTGAGCTATAGGGAGAGGTTGAGTAGGCTGGGTCTCTATTCCATGGAGCGCAGGAGGATGAGGGGAGATCTTCTAGAGGTGTACAAAATCATGAGAGGAATAGATCGGGTAGGTGCACAGAGTCTCTTGCCCAGAGTAGGGGAATCGAGGACCAGAGGGCATAGGTTCAAGGTGAAGGGGAAAAGATTTAATAGGATTCTGAGCGGTAACTTTTTCACACAAAGGGTGGTGGGTGTATGGAACGAGCTGCTGGAGGAGGTAGATGAGGCTGGGACTATCCCAACATTTAAGAAACAGTTAGACAGGTACATGGATAGGACAGGTTTAGAGGGATATTGCCCAAATGCTGACAGATGGGACTAATGTAGCTGCGACAGGTTGGCCGGTGTGGGCACGTTGGGCCGAAGGGCCTGTTTCCACACTGTATCACTCTATGACACTCATAGATTCAAAGAGTCACACAGTGTGGATTTAGGCCCTTCGGCCCAACTTGCCCACACTGGCCAACATATCCCAGCTACACTAGTCCCACCTGCCTCTGTTTGGCCCATATCCCTCCAAACCTGTCCAATCCATGTACCTGTCTAACTGTTTCTTAAACATTGGGATAGTCCCAGCCTCAACTACCTCCTCCGGCAGCTTGTTCCATACACCCACCACCCTTTGTGTGAAAAAGTTACCCCTCAGATTCCTATTAAATCTTTTCCCCTTCACCTTGAACCAATGTCCTTTGGTCCTCTGGTCCTCGATTCACCTACTCTGGGCAAGAGACTCTGTGCGTCTACCCGATCTATTCCTCTCATGATTTTGTACACCTCTATAAGATCGCCCCTCATCCTCCTGCGCTCCAAGGAACAGAGTCCCAGCCTACCAACCTCTCCCTGTAGCTCACACCCTCGAATCCTGGCAATATCCTCTTTCACTGTGGAGTCTGAAGAAGGGTCTCGACCCGAAATGTCACCCACCTATTCACGTTCTCTAGGGATGCTGCCTGGCCCAGCTGAGTTACTCCAGCACTCTCTGTGAAAACAGCCACCTATCCACATTCTCCAAAGATGCTGCCTGACCCGCTGAGTAACTCCAGCACTCTCTGTTAAAAGCCACCTATCCAGGGGGAGAAGGCAGGTACTGACTGTGGATGATCAACCAAGATCACATTGAATGGCGTTAAAATAGGAACGTTAAAATAGATAACGTTTCGGGCCGAAAAGGGTCTGAGGAAGGGTTTTGGCCCGAAACGTTACCTATCTCCTTTGCTCCATAGATGCTGCTGCACCCGCTGAGTTTCTCCAGCATTTTGTGTACCCTCACATTGAATGGCGGTGCTGGCTCGAGGGGCCGAATGGCCTACTCCTGCACCTGTTGTTTATTGTCTACTGTCTATTGTTCTCCAGAGATGCTGCCTGGCCCGTTGTGTAACTCCAGCACTTTGTGTCTTTTCATTTTCCCCCTCAAGTTTAATTTAAAAAAACCTTATCCACGCCCCACCTTTACTAGATAAAATAAAATGGCTTCCATGACTTGTTAGAATGAAAATAATGAATGCTGGATCTGAAATGTTCACTCGGAATATTCAAAGGCAGACAAAGATATTTTTTGTCTCCCTTCGATTTTTCCAGCACCTGCAGTTCTTTCGTAAGCATTCAGAATATCCAATGTACTGAAAGATGAGGAAACAGCTTCTGGTAGTCACCCAACGCAAAGGTAGTTCTGCATTCAGCGACATCAGGAGGAATGTATTATTGCTAAGCACGTCTTTCATCGAACTGAAACGCAACAAAAGCTAAGGATGGAAGGATGGGTGAAGCACCAACTTAAAAAACCCCAATCCCAACCTTGACATGGATGCCGAACGAAAGATCGAACAAAAATAAATATATATATATATATAAAACATGATGTAAAACTGAAATACATTCTGCACAGAGTTTCCAAGTCTTTATCGGTCAAAAGTCCACAGTTAAAAAAAAAAAAATTACCATCAATTCAATGCATAGACAAGCTTTAAATATTAGACATTGAGATATCATATGTTGAGTTTTTTAATCCATTGAGTTGTCAAGAATGGTGTTGGAAGCTGGTACTACCAGCCCACCTGAGTTTTCAATGGAACAGTGGTGAGATTATATATATATATATATATACACACATATATACCCACACACACACACACACACATATATATATATATATATATATATACACACACACACACACATACATCAGCCACTAGCATTGATAGCTCAAGTGGATTAAGAAGGGGGTTCTTCGACTGTTTCACCAGTGCGTAATCCTGCAGCCTCTGGAACACCAATTAGAGGGTAAACGAAAGCTCGGCCACATTATAACGTGGACGTGTCCCCTGGAGAGCTGTCTGAACATGAGAGGAACTGGAAGAGAATGTGTAAACGGTACCAAGTGCCAGAGTAAAGGATGAACAGGTTCATGTACAACGGCTGAACACAGAACTCGATAATGAAGCCTGCAAATGATGTCAACAACTTGTCCCTTCTCTCTTGGCATGGTTTCTTTCCGACGATAAATTCACACCGCTCACGCTTATATGCACACAAACACACACGTGACTATCCGTACATAGTTGACTCTGCGGTTGGTTTGGCGGACAGGCAGCGTTTGCCCGCATTGCCCATTCTTCCCACCTTGTGATGAAGCTTAAAACAAAATAAAGCTGGACACAGACACAGAATGCCGGAGTAACTCAGCGGGTCAGGCAGCAGTCTCTGGAGAGAAGGAACGGGTGACGTCTCGGCTCGAGATCCTTCTTCTGCACCTCATATTTCGCTTGGGCAGTTTACACCCCAGCGGTGTGAACTCTACCTTCAAGTAACCCTCGCTTTCCCTCTCTCTCCATCCCATCCCCCTTCCCAGTTCTCCGACCAGTCTGACGGTCCCCGACTACATTTTATCTCTGTTTGCTCTGTTGCCACCTTCGCCCAGCGAACAACGATCTACTCTACATGTTCCTCGATCTCCTTCCCCTTTGTCCCGCTTTCACACCTTACACTTCCTTATGGGCCTGTCCCACTTAGGCGACTGTCTTAAGCAAAGCAGGTCACCGAAAAAACGGCGACTGTTACCCCCTACGACAATGTCCACAACAACCTACCACCTGGTCGACGGCAAGCTACCGGAAACTGCCGGCCAATTAGGACGTCCACCTACGACCACACTTACATAGAAACATAGAAAATAGGTGCAGGAGCAGGCCATTCGGCCCTTCGAGCCCTCAAGGCCATTAAATATGATCATGGCTGATCATCCAACTCAGTATCCTGTATCAGCCTTCTCTCCATACCCCCTGATCCCTTTAGCCACAAGGGCCACATCTAACTCCCTCTTAAATATAGCCGATGAGCTGGCCTCAACTACCTTCTGTGGCAGAGAATTCCAGAGACTCACCACTCTCTGTGTGAAAATTTTTTTTTCTCATCTCGGTCCTAAAAGATTTCCCCTTTATCCTTAAACTGTGACCCCTTGTCCTGGACCTCCCCAAGCATCGGGAACAATCTTCCTGCATCTAGCCTGTCCAACCCCTTAAGAATTTTGTACGTTTCTATAAGATCTACGACAACCTACGTCCACAAGCTACGACAGGGTAAGACAATTCAGTCGCCGGTACATGTCGCCGGTTGACGTAGGTAGCCGCCAATGGAACTCACCGGTCAGCTCCCGGCGACAACCTACCTCATCCTGGCGACAACCTACGACAACGCCTGGAGGTCAAGCTACGCTCATTGGCATCAAACCCACTGTCGCCAAAAAGTTTTGAACATTTCAAAATCCAGCGGCGACCAGAACAACGCTACGATTCTTTTTGGACGACTGAGGAGACTACTCACGGCCATACAGGCGACACCCCGGCGACCAGCCTACTCGCCTGTAGTCGCCTAAAAATCGCCAAAGTGGGACGGTGGCATCACTCTCCCTCTCCCTTGACATGAGTCAGAAGAAGGGCCTCCATCCGAAACGTCACCCATTCCTTCTCTCCAGAGATGCTGCCTGTCCCGCTGAGTTACTCCAGCATTTTGTGTCTATCTTCGGTGTCAACCAGCATCTGCAGACCCTTTTACTACTACACACACTAAACGCTGGGGCTATAATTCAGTGAGGAGAGAGGTGATATACCTTGGAGTTTAGAAGGATGAGAGGGGATCTTATTGAAACATATAAGATTATTATGGGGTTTGGACACACTAGAGGCAGGTATCATGTTCCCGAGTCCAGAACCAGGGGCCACACAGTTTAAGAATAAGGGGTAAGCCATTTAGAACGGAGACGAGGAAACACTTTTTCACACAGAGTGTGGTGAGTCTGTGGAATTCTCTGCCTCAGAGGGCGGTGGAGGCAAGAGAGAGCTAGATAGGGCTCTTAAAAATAGCGGAGTCAGGGGATATGGGGAGAAGGCAGGAACGGGGTACTGATTGGGGATGGTCAGCCATGATCACATTGAATGACGGTGCTGGCTCGAAGGGCTGAATGGCCTACTCCTGCACCTATTGTCTATTGTCTATTATTTTGACAGGTAAAACAAAAAGAGTGCGGGAAAGGAAATTAAACTCAGTGAAGCAGACGAGCACAAGATAAATATTAAAAAAGCACATCAAACTCTCATGGTACACATTTGGCCAAAGAAATACCATTATTTGGTTCCCAGCAAAATTGAACACCATATTGGATATGATGTGGTTAATTTTATTATTTTTTTTAAATCTGCATGCATCACAGTCAGTTACTGAAACTCAGAAGCACAGCCTTGGATTGTGTTGCTGGCTGTGTTCTACCTACCACACTCTATGAGTAATATGTTGTACAGTTAACAGCTCATCAACAATAAGGTGGCCACCTTAAGTCCGGCGTGTGTGGGCGTCTCCACCTCAGCTCTGCTGTTGTCTCCTGGGCTTTTTTTTTTCTTAAATGTCCATTATACTTAATACAAGTTTTATTGCGGACAGCAAATGATAATAAGGAGGACACCACGATTTCGAGATGTAGAAACACGTACAACACTAAACGGCAAAGCCCCGTTACCCCCCCCCCCCCCCACCTCCGGGGACGATGGGAGAGGGAGGGGGGGAGAGGCACCCTGACCCCGATCCCCCCCCCCCCCACACACACACACACACACACACACACACACACACACAATCATATATATCTACGCACACTCACATACTGCCAACACACACACACACACACACACAAATATATATATATTTCTACACACACACACACACGCTCATACACATGTACTCTCCTATACGTACACTCACACATACATGCACATACACACACAAAGTCTCACACACACATATGTACACACACATACGTCCACTCACATACACTGACAAACACACACATAACACACACACACACACACAATTTCTCTCTCACACACACACACAAACACACAATTTCTCTCTCACACACACACACATAGGCACTACCACACACACACACACATGCACTCTTTCTCACACACACTCACACACACACTCACACACACAGACACTCTCTCTCAAATACACAAGCACTCTCTCACATACGCACAAACCCACTCAATACTCACACACACACACACACATATACACACACACTCACTCACTCACACACACGTATACACGCGCTCACTCACACATACACACTCGCACATACACTCACACACACATATACACGCTCACACACATACTGACACACACACACGCGCTCACTCACACACGCACATGCTCACAACCACATACACACGCTCACATGCGTACTCACACATGCACACTCACACGTACTCACACATACACACACACGCGTACTCACACATACACACGCTCACATGCGTACTCACACATACACACACACACACGCGTACTCACACATACACACGCTCACATGCGTACTCACACATACACACACACACACGCGTACTCACACATACACACGCTCACATGCGTACTCACACATACACACACACATGCGTACTCACACATACACACGCTCACATGCGTACTCACACATACACACACACACACACGTACTCACACATACACACGCTCACATGCGCACTCACACATACACACGCTCACACGCGTACTCACACATACACACGCTCACACGCGTACTCACACATACACACGCTCACATGCGTACTCACACACACACTCACACACACCATCCCCCCCCCCCCCCCCCCCCCCACCGCCCCCAAGGACTCTGCCCTTTGATCTGTACATATTCCGTTACAATCACATGCTCCACGCAGCAAAGTGGAAATAAGATGCTGAGACGGGAAAATAAGAAAAAAGGAGGGGGTGGGGGTGGGGGATGAAATAAAAAAATCAGTTCACACAGCCTTCACAACAATTGAAACAACCACCGGTAGACGGAAAAAAACGAAACAGTAAAATGCGAAATGTCACAAAGTCTTAACAGTCGCCTCCAGGGTACAAAAACGGACACAAAGCTGTGGAGTGTAGAGTCTCAAATCCTTCGGACCACAATGTCCAAAGTTCCCAGTGGGGTTAGGGTGGTGTGTGTGTGTGTGTGAGAGTGTGTGTGTGAGTGTATATATCTCTGCGCACTTACACCTTGGTAATAACCAGCTGGGACACACAGTAGTAACAGATCACATGTTTTTCGTGTGTGAGGGGAGCTTTTGTTTTTGGAGAAAAAAAGTTTGTTTTTCCACCCCATAAAAGTTTGTTTTCAAACTCCGTGTGTGTGTGTGTGTGTGTGTGTGTGTGTAAAAAGTGTGTAAAATCCGTGTCGATTGCACCTCGCCACGTTTCATCTCTATGATCTGTTTCTGTTCTCTGTGTTCTCTGGAGGAGTTTTTTTTAAAACATTTTTAAAGTTTGTCCACCGCTCCCCCCCTGCCGGACTACACGTAGTACTCTTTGTCTTTGCTTCTGTGCTTCTTGCCGCTGTGGTTGTCGCCGATGCCGCCAACCTTGGCGCCACCTTGGCTCTTCTCCTTGACCGCGTTGCCGTTGGTCTGCGCGCTGTTGCTAATGTAGTTCCTGGTCTCGTCCACCTGGTAGGAGCCCTCGTCCCGGTTGCGGTACTTGTACATGGCGTAGAGGAGGATGAGGATGCAGAGTGCGGCCGCCGCCACGATCCCCACCACCATGCCGGTGGTGCTGCTGGACTCCCGCACCACCTCGGCCACGCCCGCTGCTGCGGTCCCGCGCACTCCCGCCTCGGTGGTCTGGGCTGCTGTGGGCACATGACGGAACATGGGTGAGGTGACTAGCGGACTCTTCACCTTGGTGCTGTCTGCTTCGTGACCGGTGGGCAGTGGGAAGAGCGCCAAGCCCGGCTGGGCCGGCCTCTGCTCCCGTGTGTTCAACTTGCCCGCCGGCAACTTGCCCAAGACCGGAGAGGTGTCGAGGCCGGGGCGAGGGGCTTCGGTGGCCGAGATCCCACCGGTCCCGGGCGGTCTATTATTAGTGTCCTTGTACTCCCACTTGGGTGCGTGTGCTTTGAAGTCACCTTCCGAGGTCGACGTGGACAACATGGTCTTATCTGTTACCAAGGACAAGTCGTGGTGAAAATCTTCATCATCAAGAGGGGGCGCGTCAGAGTCTAGAGGTTGCCCCGACGCATAACCCGATATCACCAGGCCAGCATCACAATCATCGTTGTCCCGGTCCGAGCAGGGCAACCCAATCTCAGGGGTCGCGGAGGACAGGGGGTCTTTGGTGCTTCCAATAATGGTGAAGAGGGTGGGGTGGGAGGTAATGGCGGGGGCATGGGTGCCAAGGGGTGAGGTGGCTAAAGGTTCTTCTGACACTATAGGGAAAACTAGTTCACCTCCTTGGTGGTGGGTGGTTGGTGGTGTGGGGGGGGGGGGGGGGGGAGGGGGGGGGCGGAGGTTGGGGGGGAAAAAGGAGGAAGGAGAAAGAGAGAACAATGTTAAGACCACCCTTGGGTTGAATCCCAATTCCCACCCCCCCACCACCACCACACACACAACCTCCACAAGCCCCAACGGCAAGTCAAGCCCACCCACCCACCCACCCAACAAAGTCAACCCCAAACTCAAAGCCATGCCTCACACAGATGCAGCAGAGCGCAAAAACGCATTCCATTCATTTGAAAAATATATCTATATAACTATATAAAGCGGCAGAGCAACTTAAAAGAAAATCCAGCACCCACCGGCACAGTTTAGCATGCAAACGTTCGCAATTTTTTTTTTTTTTTAAAAAGCTAAATAGGTTGAAAAGAATAAGGTTTTTGGATTTCATTTAAAAAATAGCATCACAGCCAAGAAAGTTTATATATGTATATATATATATATATATATTATGCACACACACATCCAGATACGTAAGTAGAGATAAGGGCCTGTCCCACTTTCACGACTTAATTCAAAATCTCTACCGAGTTTAAAGGACCTAAAAAAAAGATCAAGGTCGTGGAAATCTACGAACTCTACGAGAATGTCTACTAATTCCCACAACTATTACCATGCCCTCCTTACGAGTAAAAAGTTGCAATTTCTTTCATCCCGAGCATTTTTCTTTACTGGTGGACATTTTTTGTCGGGCTGGAAAAAAAGGTCCCGTCTTATCTGATGCCACGAGTACCTAGGGCTGGCATAACAAGCCGCTACGATATATCTACGGACTCCTACGGACTCGTTACGAACATTCTGCCAGTTTGAACAACTCGGGAAAATTTGCGAATAACTCGGGAAAATTTGTGAATCGTAGGAAAATACGTGAATAACTCGGGAAAATTTGTGAACAACTCGGGAAAATTTGTGAATAACTTGGGAAAATTCGTGAACAACTCGGGAAAATTCGTGAATAACTCGGGAACATTCGTGAATAACTCGGGAAAATTCGTGAATAACTCGAGAAAATTTGCGAACAACTCGGGAAAATTTGTGAATAACTCCAGGAAAATTCGTGAACAACTCGGGAAAATTTGTGAATAACTCGGGAACATTCGTGAATAACTCGGGAAAATCCGTGAATAACTCGGGAAAATTTGGCAATAACTCGGTAACATTCGTGAATAACTCGGGAAAATTTGTGAATGACTCGGGAACATGCGTGAATAACTTGGGAAAATTCGTGAATGACTCGGGAAAATTCGTGAACGACTCGGGAAAATTCGTGAACAACTCGGGAAAATTTGTGACTAACTCGGGGAAATTCGCCAACTCGGGAAAATTTGTGACTAACTCGGGGAAATTCGCCAACTCGGGAAAATTTGTGAAAAACTCGGGAAAATTCGTGAATAACTACGAGAAAATTCGTGAACAACTCGGGAAAATTCGCGAATAACAGGAAAATTTGTGAATAACTCGGGAAAGTGGGACAGGCCCTTTTACCATGTAATTCTCATTCAACTTACATCAACAAATTGCTCGCATGATTTTGGCATGGAAAAAAAGTTTATATAAAAAAACAAAAAGAAAGTTGTGTAAGATTCTCTTGGTCACGTTTGCTGTATCGTTCTCAAATTTGATTTAGTTGTTGCCGTTTAGCAAAAAAAGTTTTTTTTTTAAACTTGCTGACATAATGATCACAGGGGAGGTGGGGAGGGGGTGGGGGGGAGGGGGGGAGAGGTAACGATACATTTACATTCACACCACACGACATGAAAATAACTGCACCAATAGGCGATGTCTGTTGCTTGTTGCTTGTTTAAAATCGATCAGGATCGACTACAAATTAAAAAAAGAACGCTGCACCGTGCAGGTTTAATATCTCTGTCTGGTTTTCCGTGTCGTCAAATATCTACAAAAATCTAACAGGCTCCTCTTTTATTAAACGTCGAGATAGTATTATTTTTTTTTAATTAAATATTTTCTTAAATTAGACTCTCTCTCTCTCTCTCTCTCTCTATTCCATTAAATAAATTACGGGCTACTGTACATTTTTAGTTTTGTGAACTCTTCCTAAAAGGGGGTGGGGTCTGGAGGGGGGGGGGGGGGGGTGTGAGGAGAGGGAGGGGATGGGGGGAGAGTGAGACGAGGTGTGAGGATGATGGATGGAGAGGTGGGGGTGGGAGGGGAGGAGTGGAGAGGAGGGGATGTGGGGCGAAGATGAATGGCGTGAACGGGAATGAGCGAGAGGGGATTGGGGTGGGTGGGTGGGTGGGGAGAGAGATGAGGTTTTTTGAACATATCCAAGGGTTTGGTTTTTTTTTTGCCTTATGAATGCAATATGGGGGAGATGAGAATGATCGGGGTGAATGTGTATAAAAGCTGCCATATCCATGTTAGGGTGGGGCCAGGCGATCTCGCTGCATTAGCACTTTTAGCTGTAAGGGAAGGGACAGGGGATATACAAATATGAGCATATATACATGCCCATTTTATGGAAAGTAAAAACATAACTCTAACACTGACATTTTTTTTTTACAAACCCTAAGCTGCAACTTTTTTCGACCACGCAGTCAAGAGATATATAAATATAATTTGTTTTAAACTATATAAACAGTTTCCCCCCACCCCCCGAATTTAAAAAAAAAATCTTTGTTTCCTCCCCCCCCCAAAATGCTCCAAACCACTTCAAACTGCGTGAAGTCCATTTTAAATATTCCACGCGAAAAAAAAAATCAAAAAACACACATATCATTTTTTTGGGTAATGGAAGACATTTGTTTGTATCCACTCACTCTGTCTGGAACATTAGGGTGAGGTGGTGGTGGTTACCAGCCGCCCCCCCCCCCCCCCCCCAAAAAAAAAAAAGATGCAGGTACACAAGCCCAAAGAATGGCTTAAGAAAATTAAAAAAGCCAGGAGTTTTGTTCTGGTTGGAACAGGTTGGACAATCGAGGGACAAAGTTGGAAGGGGCAGAACCAGCGATGTTGCAGAATGTGAGTCCGTTGTCTCCAGTTGCCACCCCCCCCCCCCCCCATCTCTGACGCACAGGGGCTCTGTCGGAACGGGTGGTAGGGGAAGGGGGGGGTGGAGGTGGGGGTGGGGGGTGGGGAGAGATGTGTGTGGGGGGGGAGGGGGGTAGGTGAGTGGGAACCAGACCGAAAAAAAAAGAAGCCAGTGTGGCGGCACCTGGTGGCTAGCCACGGGCATAGCGATCCCCCCGACTCAGGAGGGAGGGGTTGTGCTTCTCGGAATGGCCACGGGGTCTGGCCCTGGGTATTTAAGGTTGGGGTAACGCCCCCATGAACGTTGTCGGAGTAGGGAGCAGCACTGAAATAGGAATAAATACGTTGGATCGCACGACTTTGTGTTTCCGACTTATTCTTGGCTGGAACTCCTGTGAGTGCCCGCTACGTTGGTGACCCCGACGTGATCCAGTGTAGCGGGGATGCACAGGATCCCGGCCAAGAATTAGTCGGTAACACATAGTTGTGTGATCGAATGTATTTACGAGACGAGTTGAGTATAGGAGCAAAGAGGTCCTTCTGCAGTTGTACAGGGCCCTAGTGAGACCACACCTGGAGTATTGTGTGCAGTTTTGGCCCCCTAATTTGAGGAAGGACATTCTTGCTATTGAGGGAGTGCAGCGTAGGTTCACCAGGTTAATTCCCGGGATGGCGGGACTGTCATATGCTGAGAGAATGGAGCGGCTCGGCTTGTACACTCTGGAGTTTAGAAGGATGAGAGGGAATCTTATTGAAACATATAAGATTATTAAGGGTTTAGACACGTTCGAGGCAGGAAACATGTTCCCGATGTTGAGGGAGTCCAGAACCAGGGGCCACAGTTTAAGAATAAGGGGAAGGCGATTTAGAACAAAGACGAGGAAACATTTTTCCATCCATCATATAAATCCGTTTAGAACGGAGATGAGGAAACACTTTTTCACACAGAGAGTTGTGAGTCTGTGGAATTCTCTGCCTTAGAGGGCGGTGGAGGCAGGTTCTCTGGATACTTTCAAGAGAGAGCTAGATAGGGCTCTTAAAGATGGAGTCAGGGGATATGGGGAGAAGGCAGGAACGGGGTACTGATTGGGGATGATCAGCCATGATCACATTGAATGGCGGTGCTGGATCGAAGGGCCGAATGGCCTACTCCTGCACCTATTGTCTATTGTCGATTACTATTTCAGTGCTGCTCCCCTACTCGGACTATGTGCAGGGGGCGTTCCCCGACCTTCAATACCCAGGGCATGACCGCCGTGGCCCTACGCCTCCCACTCCGAGACGCACAACCCCTCCCTCCCTCCTGAGCCGAGGGTTCGCTATAGCCCGTGGCAGGCCGCCAGGTGCTGCCACACCGGCTCCAAATTCCCCCTCCCCGACCCGAACTCACGTTTGGAGTCCCCCTTTGAGCCAAACGCTCTCCAGAAAGGACATTGCAACCAAAGCAACTAAAAACCCAAAGAAGATTAGGATAAAAAGACCAGAAGTTGGATCGAAGTTACCAATAAAATCATCCCGGTCAACCCCACCCCGATCGGAATCAGCGGCCACAGCTTGAGGTGGTTTGTCATTCGGTCCATTCGAAAGAAGAAAATATGACCAGCACAAATAGTTGTCTTTCCCCCTCCCTGCCCCCCCCCCCCACACCTCTCCCCCCTGCCCTCAATAAAATGTTCATCAGAATCAAAAAAGAATTAGCAATTTTCGAAAGAAAATTAAAGACCCCAAGTTTTATATGTATATATATCTCCCTCTCTGTCTCTCTGTCTCTCTCTCTATATATATATATACATATAAATAACTGGCAAAGTAATTTCTTTGTTTTGAGAGGGAAGAAAAAAAAAATCTTAAACCATAGCAAATCTTTTATTCCCCTTGCAGCACACTTAAAAAAAAAAAGATTAACAGGCAAGAATGCACACAGACACAGAAGAAAGGGCATCGCGAGTTACCTGTCACCTGGGCCTTGTGAAATGAGGTGACATTATCTCCAGTTTTACTGCAACTTAAATCCATTCCTCATTTTAACTCGCACCACCAGTTTAAACAATTTTTTTAAAATTCCCCTCTGGGTGTGTAAAAGAGGTGTGTGCACACTTTGATGCACGGGGGGGGGCTGCCATAGAATTGGGGGGGGGGGGGGGGGGGGTGGGGGAGGAGGTGGGGGGAAGGGGGGAGGGTCATCTTGTTTGCTTGTCATGTTAATAATGCATGCTTAAAGTAAGTTGCATTTGGGGAAAGTTTAAAAAAAGCAGAAACAGCAAGCTGGAGCGGGGAGGGGGGGTACTGGGGGAGGGGAGGGGTGGGAGGTTAGCAGGAGAGGGAGAGGTCTACGGTTAGGAGGGCAACAGTTTTTAAACAGCATCATTCAACAAGTCATTTTGGGAGGGGAGAGGGGGAGAGAGGGAGGGGAGGAGAGAAGGGGGGGAGAGAGGAGAGAGGGGAGGAAAGAGGAGGAGAGGAGGGAGGAGAGGAGGAGGAGAGGGGGAGAGAGGATGGAGAGGGGGAGAGATGGGAGAGAAGGGGAGGAGGGAAGAGGGGGGAGGAGAAAGGGAGGGGGGGGGAGGAGAGAGGAGAGGGAGGGGGGGGGAGGGGGAGAGGGGAGGAGAGAAGGGGGGGTGGCGGGTGGAGGAGGGGGGGGAGGGGGCGGGGAAGAGGGAAGGAAGAGATGTGAACTCAAGGCCCAGGGAGGACGCCAGCTGGAGAGGAGGCACGGGCCCTTCGGCCACAGGGGGGGAGGGACCGATGAGCAGCCTTTGGAGGCGTGGGAGGAAACGGATGGTCACGGGGGGAGCGTGGCCCATCGAGGGCATTCTGCCTTCTGATCTTCTGCCGACTTGACTTGGGGGGGGAATTCACAGAAGAAGAAATTCATTTCACTCCTTTCTAAAGGCACGTTTCCACCAGAGGCCAGTTTCCCCCCCCCCCCATCCCCTCCCATCCCTCCCCCCCCCCGTCCCTCAAGCTAAACACCACGTACAATCGTCAATCGCTCATCAACCCACCATTCCGGGGATCATTCTTGCGAACCTCCTCTTTCTCATGGGGCCCCAAAGCTGGTGACATCATCCCTCAGCATTCCCGTTTTTAATTAAGTCAACTGTGGGTAGGATCGAACCGGGGCCCAATGCGCCACCGCTTGTAGAATAAAAACCCGGGGGTTTTATCTTGGAACAGATGAAGCATGGTGTTCCCATTGTACATCATTTCCCCATCTCCTCTGGACCCCACCCTCTCTCGCCTGCACAGAAACCCAGGGCAACAGCCAACCCACCCCCCCCCCCCCCCCCCCCCCTTCCCCAAATGTAGCAACCAGGAAGAGCTGCAGATGCCGATTTGCAAAAAAAGGACACAAAGTGCTGGAGTAACTCAGCGGGGCTCCCAACCCGAAACGTCACCTATCCATGTTCTCCAGAGATGCTGGCTGGCTGACATTGAGTTACTCCAGCTCTTGGTGTCCCCACCAAATCTTCACCTCTACCCCACTGCGGACATTGGACTTTGCCTCTGGGACTGGTGCACCACAATGGACCAATAGACAATAGGTTGATAAATGACATCCTCTCTTTCATTCAACCTGACGAATCCAAGGGTTCATAACTCCACCAGTTCAAAATAATATCAAGGTTCGTATCTTAGGGCGGCACGGTGGCGCAGCGGTCACAGCGCCGGAGACCCGGGTTCGATCCCGGCTACGGGTGCCGTCTGTACGGAGTTTGTACCTTCTCCCCGTGACCTGCGTGGGAGAACGTTCAAACTCCAAGAACTTCGGTTTCCTCCCACACTCCAAAGACGAACAGGTTTGTAGGTTGATTGGCTTGGTATAAATGTAAAAGATCGTCCAATAGACAATAGACAATAGGTGCAGGAGTAGGCCATTCGGCCCTTCGAGCCAGCACCGCCATTCAATGTGATCATGGCTGATCATCCCCAATCAGTACCCCGTTCCTGCCTTCTCCCCATATCCCCTGACTCCGCTATCTTTAAGAGCCCTGTCTAGCTCTCTCTTGAAAGTTTCCAGAGAACCGGCCTCCACCGCCCTCTGAGGCAGAGAATTCCAGACTCACAACTCTCTGTGAGAAAAAGTGTTTCCTCGTCTCCGTTCTAAATGGCTTACTCCTTATTCTTAAACTGTGGCCCCTGGTTCTGGACTCCCCCAACATCGGGAACATGTTCCCTGCCTCTAGCGCGTCCAAACCTTTAATCACCAACTATATATCTGCAACTCTGTATCTTCCCCTTTGCTCGATCAGGCAACTGGACCATCCTACCACCTACCAGAGAGCAGGCCTGAGTTGCTGTCCACCTCACTGGAGACCCTCGGACTATCTTTAATTGGACGTTACCTCACTTTACCTTGCACTAAACGTCATTCCCTTTATCATGTATCTGTGCACTGTGGAAGGCTCGATTGTAATCATGTTGACTCATGTTCGATCCTGACTGCGGGCGCTGTCTGTACGGAATTTGTACGTTCACCCCGTGACCTGCGTGGGTTTTCTCGGAGATCTTCAGTTTCCTCCCACACTCCACAGCCGCACAGGTTTGTAGGATAATTGGCTTGGTTATAAATGTAAAAATTTGTCTACAGTGTGTGCAGGGTAAATATGTGGGGACCAGTGGTGGGTGCGGGCTCGATGGGCCGAAGGACCTGTTTCCCCGCTGTATCTTTAAACTAAACTAAATCAGTCTGAAGAAGGTCCCGACCCAAAACGTCACCTATCCATGTTCTCCACAGATGCTGCCTGACCCGCTGAGTTACTCCAGCACTCTGTGAAACGTCACCTATCCATGTTCTCCACAGATGCTGCCTGACCCGCTGAGTTACTCCGGCTTTTAGTGTCTTGGCAGCTACTGAACATTCTGAAAACGTGGTCAACATTGAATTCCGCGGAGCTGAACCTCAGATGTGGACGGTAACACAGGGCCATCATCAGGGCCCACTTCTGGTCTCCACGCCTCCTCATGTACTCAGTGGTAAACAACTCCTCTAGGGGCACTGAACTGACAGCAGCCTCTGCCTGCAGCCCGTTTGTCTTTCCATCTTTTTCTTATTTTTAGTCCATTTAAAGTTTGTTTTTGGGGCGTCTATAACTTTTCTATGTGGGGGAGGGGGACAGGGTAAGGGGGAAACTAACTCCCAGTCGCTTCCTGGCGGGGATGCGACTACTTCTCCGAGTCGCGTCCTCGCCCCCCCACCTCGCGGCCTACGTCCTGGATCGGAGCGGCCTTTCCTGCCGGGGACCGGGAACCGGACCAGAGCTGCAACAGCGGCGGCGCTGGAGTCACTGCGGAGCGGGCGATGCCTACCTGGGTCGCCGTTTGGAGCTCCGGAGCGCTGGGCCGCTGCTCCAACATCGTGGAGCTCTGGTTGGGAGAGCTCCCAATGCGGGCGGCGCTGAACTCCATGGACTCCTGGGGCCCTTTGCCGAGGGCTGCCAGCGTTGCATCTCCACCCGGCGCGGCCTGCGGACATTGGGAGCCGCGGACTCCGGTAGGAGGGGGCCGACTCAGGGTCCAGGCCGCTGGGGACGTCCCCCAGCCCCGACGTCGGACTTACATCACCCCGGCGAGGGGGCCTGAACATCAGGCCGCCCGTAGCAGCGACTGCAGAGGGCTCGGGGAGGCCCCGACCACGGGGGAACAGTGGGGAACATCAGGGGAAGAGACTGACTTTGGTGCCTTCCCTCACAGTGGGAAACTTTGATCCTGCTGTGTGGGGATGTTTTATGTTGAATTCTATCTACTCTGAGTTGTGTTGTTTATTTTTTACTGTATGGCTGCATGGGGATTTAATTTCACTGGCCAATTGGCACACGTAACAAATACATGTATCTTGTATCTTGTATCTGTGTCTGTATCTCTCCATGCGGGGAAAGAGCATTGAGAGCTCCTGATCAAAGGGCTGTCTGATGAGGACTCAGTCCCGCTGTCGTTTAGAACCGTTTCACATCTAGGGCAGTGAGTTTCACATCCCGGCTCAATAATAGCATGCAATTATCCTGGGAACGAGGAGGTTCAGATCAGGCTGCGGAGCCCAATGTCTCCCGGACACAATTTCAGCTCAGATCTTTCATTCAAGTTTAAATGGGTGGGATCACTGACTAAAACATGAGAAGGGTCAGGATTTCACTCTTCCTGATCGGAAGATGCAGCGTGGAAACAGGCCACTCGGCCCACCGAGTTCATGCTGGCCATCTAATTGAGTTTACCTTTGCCTAGTTGAGATATACAGTGTGGAGACAGGCCCCTTGGCCTACCAAGTCTGTGCCGGCCATCTAGTTTGGTTTTGTCTAGTTCAGATATACAGTGTGGAAACAGGCCCTTCGGCCCACCGAGTTCATGCTGGCCATTTAGTTGAGTCTAGTTTAGTCTAGTAGAGATATACTGTGGATGCAGTGTGGATATACAGGCCCTTCGGCCCACCAAGTCCACGCCAACCATCAAATTTAGTTTAAGAAGGAACTGCAGATGCTGGAAAATCGAAGGCAGACAACAATGCTGGAGAAACTCAGTGGGCGAGGCAGCATCTGTGGAGCAAAGGAAATAGGCAACGTTTCGGGCCGAGATCCTTCTTCAGAAGGGTCCGAAGAAGGGTCTCGACCTGAAACGTTGCCTATTTCCTTCTGGAGTTTAGAAGGATGAGAGGGGATCTTATTGAAATATACAAGATTATTAAGGGTTTGGACGCGCTAGAGGCAGGAAACACGTTCCCGATGTTGGGGGAGTCCAAAACCAGGGGTCACAGTTTAAGAATAAGGGGTAAGGCATTTAGAACGGAGATGAGGAAACACTTTTTCACACAGAGAGTTGTGAGTCTGTGGAATTCTCTGCCTCAGAGGGCGGTGGAGGCCGGTTCTCTGGATACTTTCAAGAGAGAGCTAGATAGGGCTCTTAAAGATAGCGGATTCGAGGGATATGGGGAGAAGGCAGGAACGGGGTACTGATTGGGGATGATCAGCCACGATCATAATGAATGGCTGTGCTAGCTCAAAGGGCCGAATGGCCTACTCCTGCACCTATTGTCTAATGTCTATTGGACGATCGTTTACATTTATACCAAGCCAATTAACCTACATACCTGTTCGTCTGTGGAGTGTGGGAGGAAACCGAAGTTCTCGGAGTTTGCACGTTCTCCCACGCAGGTCGCAGGGAGACCGTACAAACTCCGTGCAGACAGCACCCGTAGCCGGGAGCGAACCCGCGTCTCTGTCGCTGTGACCGCTGCGAGGCAGCAACTCTACCGCTGCGCCACCCGTTGATACCAAACCTCAATATTATTTTGTTTAAGAAGGAACTGCAGATGCTGGAAAATCAAAGGTAGACAAAAGTGCTGGAGAAACTCAGCGGGTGCGGGAGCATCCGTGGAGCGAAGGAAATAGGCGACGTTTATATTATTTGATATTATTTTGGACTGGTGGAGTTATGAACCCTTGGATTAATCAGGCTGAATGAATGCGAGGATGTCATTCATCCACTCTACTTAAAACAAGATTGAAAATTCACTTGGGTTCCATGGCAAAGGGGATTTAAAATTCAAGAGTCTATTACAGTAATGTGTTGAATATCAGTGTGATCGCATTTGAATATCAAATGCATTTAAACATGAGTACTGTTGGACTAAATCGTTTTTGCACCATCCTAGCACCCCTCTTGAGAGAAGCGATTAATTATTGGAGAGTTTGGTCGATTGAGCTTTGCACGCGGGAGTGCTGTTGTCACTGGCGGCTTTATCCAAAAATGTCAAGTTCTCTCGAGGCGATGGGCCAGGACTGGTCCAAGGCTCTTCCAGTCACCAACGCTGATTCACAACTCCACAAGTCTTGTGCCATTTCACTAATAGCCCTGTCCCACGGTGCGAGTTCATTCCAAGAGCTCTCCCGAGCTTTATAAAAAAACAAACTCGGGGTAAGCACGGAGAATGAACGTAGCGGGTACGTCGGGGCTCGGGGACGTCTCTTAGCGGCTCGTAACGCTAACGGCAGGCACTCGGGAAGACTCGCTAATGGCAGGTAAGCACGGGAAGACTCGTGAAGATTTCTCAACACGTTGAAAAATGTCCACGAGAGCCCCGAGTACCGGCGAGCGTCCATTACCGTAAATCTCCGAGTTCGAATCAGGGCAAACTCGGGAGAGCTCTTGGGATGAACTCGTTCCGTGGGACAGGGGTTTTAAACCTATACCCTCCAGTTATTATGTGTAAAGGGCCTGTCCCACGATGCGAGTTCACCCAAGAGCCCTCCCGAGTTGAAAAGAAAAAATCAAACTCGTGGTACCTTCATCACGAGTATTTTTGTACTCTTGGAAGTTTTTCAAGCTGTTGAAATAACTTCACGTTTCCCGAGTACCTGCCGTTAGCATTACGAGCCGCTACTAGCTCCGACGTACCCGCTACGTACATTCTACGTGCTTACCACGCGTTTGATTTTCTTTTAAACTCGGGAGAGCTCTTGGGTAAACTCGCGTCGTGGGACAGGGCCTTAAGAAGGAACTGCAGATGCTGGTTCAAACCGAAGATATACACACAGAAAGTTGGAGTAACTCAGCGGGACAGGCTGCCTCTCTGGAGAGAGAAGGAACGGGTGGTGTTTCAGTCATAGAGTCATGTAGAGTCACAGAGGGATGGATACAGTGTGGAAACAGGCCCTTCGGCCCCAACTCGCCCACACTGTCCCAGCTAACCTCGTCCCACCTCCCTGCGCTTGGTCCATAACCCGCCAAACCTGTCCTATCCATGTACCTGTCCAACTATTTCTCAATGAAGGGGGAGTCTCAGCCTCAACTACCTCCTCTGGCAGCTCGTTCCATACACCCACCACCCTCCGGGTGAAAAAGTTACCCCTCGGATTCCTATTAAATCTTTTCCCCTTCACCATGAACCTATGTCCTCTGGCCCTCGATTCCCCTACTCTGCGTTGAGACCCTTCTTCAGACTGGGCTTGTGTGAGACTCTCTCTCACTGTGTCCCCGACTGCGATATGGCCCTTTCATCCCTCTAGTTCCATCCTCTCTACTTTCAGTCTGAACAAGCGACCCGAACCATCCTTTTTCACCAGAGATGCTGCCTGACCCGCTGAGTTACTCCAGATTTTTGTGTCTACCCTCTAGTTGTCACCGCCCCAAGTTCACAAGTTATAGGAATACAATCAGGCCATTCGGCCCATCGAGTCCACTCTGCCATTCATTCTATCGTGGCTGATCTCTGCCTCCTAACCCCATTTTCCTCCCTTCTCCCCATAAACCCTTGACACCCGTTCTGATCCAGAATTTGTCTATCTCAGCCTTATAAATATCCACTGTTTTGGCCGCCACAGCCCTCTGTGGCAATGACTTCCACAGATTCACCACCCACTGACTAAATGATCAGCCATGATCATATTGAATGGCGGTGCAGGCTCGAAGGGCATACTCCTGCACCTATTGTCTATGTTTCTATGTTTCTAAAGAAGTTCCTCCTCACCTCCTTTCTAAAAGAGCGCTCTTTAATTCTGAGGCCATATCTGAGGAAGGAGACACATCCTTCCTCAGATATGGTGCTCATATTTGCTCACAATATTCCAAATACTTCCTGACCAGCGCCTTATAGAGCCTCAGCGTTACATCCCTGTTTTTCAGTTCCAGTCCTCTTGATAGAAATGCCAGCATTGAATTTGCCTTCCTTGCTACCGAATCGCAGATTTTGCAAGAAGGAGGTAAAAGGTGACGGCTGATGCATCGAGGACCCTGACATCTGGTGGATGTTGAACACAGTCATAGAGTCATACAGCAAGGAAACAGGCCCTTCGGCCCAACTAGCCCATGCTGACCCCATTCCACACTAGTCCCACCTGCCCAGGTTCATTTTAATTTAGTTGAGAGATACAGCACGGAAACAGGCCCTTCAGCCCACCGAGTCCACAGAAGCATAGCAACATAGAAAATAGGTGCAGGAGGAGGCCATTCGGCCCTTTGAGCCACCACCGCCATTCATTGTGATCATGGGCTGATCATCCACAATCAGTACCCCCTGCCTGCCTTCTCCCCATATCCCTTGATTCCGCTAGCCCCAAGAGCTCTATCTAACTCTCTTTTAAATTCATCCACTGAATTGGCCTCCACTGCCTTCTGAGGCAGAGAATTCCGCAAATTCACAACTCCCTGGGAGAAAAAGATTTTTCTCACCTCAGTTTTAAATGGCCTTCTTAGACTGTGTGGCCCCTGGTTCTGGACTTCCCAAACATTGGGAACATTGTTATCCTGCATCCAGCTTGTCCAGTCCTTTTATAATTGTATACGTTTCTATAAGATCCCCTGTCATCCTTCTAAACTCCAGTGAATACAAGCCCAGTCTTTTCTCATATGACAGTCCCGCCATCTATTTAAAACATTATTACTAGGGGCGCTGCATTGAAGGCGCCTCTGCCTACAGCCTGTCCGTTTTTTCTATCTTTTTATTATTTTAGTTTGTCTAAACAGTTTTGTTTTGGGGATACTTTAGCTTTTCTATGTGGGGGAGGGGGGAAACCGCTTCCCAGTCGCTTCCTAGCGAGGATGCGGCTATTTCTCCAAGTCGCGTCCTCGCCCTCCCACCTCCCGGCCTACCAGCTGGATCGGAGCGGCCTTTCCTACCGGAGACCGGGGACCGGACCAGAGCTTCGGCAGGGCGCGCGGAGCGGGCGATGCCTTCCTGGATCGCCGTTTGGAGCTCCGGAGCGTTCCAACATCGCGGGGCTGTGGTTCACGGAGCACCCAGCGCGGGCGGCGCTGTCCGACATCGCGGAGTCCCTGGGGCTCTTTGCCGAGGGCCGCCAGCGTTGAATCTCCGCCCGGCGCGGCCTGGGGCCGTCGGGAGCTGCGGTGGGACTCCGGTGGGGAGCGGCCATTTTGGAGGTCCAAGCCGCTGAGGTTGGCCTCCCGTTTCGAAGTCAGAGTTCCAACATCCCGGCGAGCGGGCCAGCGCGGCGGGCTGCCCGTAGCGGCGACTGCGGAGGGTTCCGGAAACCACGGGTGAACATCAGGGGAAGAGGCTGACTTTGGTGCCTTCCCTCACAGTGGGAAACTTTGACTCTGCTGTGTGGGGATGTTTCATGTTGAACTCTATCGTGTGTTGTGTTCTTTATTGTACTGTATGGCTGTATGGTGATCACATTTCACTATGCCAACTGGCACATGTGACAAATAAATGTATCTTGTATTTTCTATGTTTCTATGTTTCTCCGCAAGCCGTCTAGCTCCTCCCACCCGCTGTGATCCAGGGGAGGTTTGTGAGCAAAGTCCGTCCACTTATCCATTGCCTCTCATCCACCTGTCTGCGCTGATAACAGCAGAGCCTGCCCAGGCAAGACCGCAATCTCGTTCCGCTCCTTGTGGAATTAACGCTGGCTTTTCCAACCTGTGTTAAGAAACTTATCGCCTGGCTCTTTGCCTGGTTCAACGCATCAGCTCTTCTGGGAGTTGCTTTCGACTGGTGTAACACCCCCCACAAACAGTTTACAGGTGGACGCGCATATTAATTCAGGAACTTTAAATCTTCCCGGCTGCGATCAGGCAACTGAACCACCCTACCACAACCAGAGAGCAGCGCCGAACTACTGTCTCTACCTCTTTGGTGACCCTCGGACTACCCTTGATCGGACTTTGCTGGCTTTACCTTGCACTAAACGTTATTCCCCTTAGACAATAAACAATAGACAATAGGTGCAGGAGGAGGCCATTTGGCCCTTCGAGCACCTATTTTCAGGCAAAGGGTGCATGGAGCGAGCTGCTGGAAGAGGTGGTCGAGGCAGCGACTATCGCAACGTCCAACAAACATTTAAGAACCGTTTAAGTAACAAGGGCGGTCACGGTGGCGCAGCGGTAGAGTCGCTGCCTTACAGCGCTTGCAGCGCCAGAGACCCGGGTTCAATCCCGACCACGGGTGCTGTCTGCACGGAGTTTGCACGTTCTCCCTGTGACCTGCGTGGGCTTTCTCCGAGATCTTCGGTTTGCTCTCACACTCCGAAGACGCGCGGGTTTGTAGGTTAATTGGCTCGGGTTTGTACACTTGGTGTAGGTGTAAATTGTCCTCAGTGCCTGTCGGCTTGTGTTAGTGTGCGGGGATCGCTGGCAGGTGCGGACTCGGTGGGCCGAAGGGCCTGTTTCCACGCTGTAGCTCTAAAACCAAAACTAAAAAAATAAATTTAGACAGGTACATGGATTGGGCAGGTTCAGAGGGATGTGGGCCAAATACAGGCAGGTGGGACTGCATGAGTACATTCAACATCTGAAGAAGGGTCTCGAACCGAAACGCCACCTATTTCCTTCGCTCCGCAGATGCTGCCTCACCCGCTGAGTTTCTCCAGCAATTTTTGTCTACCTTCGATTTTTCCAGCATCTGCAGTTCTTTCTTAGAAGGTAGATTGGACATGTTGGTTGGTGCTGGCAAGTTGGGCCGAAGGGCCTGTTTCCATGCTGTGACACTGATTCCAAAGGTGCAAGAGAGGGTTGGTCACCATCTTGGAAGCACACCTTAAACCTACGTCCTCTGGCCCTCGATTCCCCTACTCTGGGCAAGAGACTCTGTGCGTCTACCCGATCTATTCCTCTCATGATTTTGTACACCTGTATAAGATCACCCCTCATCCTCCTGCGCTCCAAGGAATAGAGACCCAGCCTACTCAACCTCTGCCTGCAGCTCGTAAGTACGATGAATGTCTTACTGTAAAAGGCTTGACGGCAGTTTTTTAAATCTTCTCCCCTAATACTTGCAGCTCAGTCAAACCAATTGTTTAAGCGGTATGAACTTTGACTTCTCCAATTTCAGGTAGTCCCTGCTTTCTCCCTCCTTCCCAGCTCTCCCACAGCCCACTGTCTCCGCCTCTTCCTTTCTTCTTCCCGTCCCCCCCCCCCCCCCCACCACCCCCACCCCCACATCGTCTATGTCCTTCGCTCCATAGATGCTGCCTCACCCACTGAGTTTCTCCAGCATTTTTGTCTGCAGTCAAACCAATTTGCGGCATCTGGTAGCACCGACAATTCCCATTGCCGGGGTTTAATACATTGGAGGAATACCTCAGAGTTGGGAAGGCATCATAGAAAACAGGTGTAGGAGGAGGCCATTCGGCCCTTCGAGCCAGCACCGCCATAACCCGTGCCTGCCTTCTCCCCATATCCTTTGACTCCACCAGCCCCTAGAGCTCTGTCTAACTCTCTCTTAAATCCATCCAGTGATTTGGCCTCCACTGCCCTCTGTGGGAGGGAATTCCACAAATTCACAACTCCTGGGTGAAAAAGTTTTTTTCTCAACCTCACTCTTGAATGACCTCCCCTTTATTCTAAGACTGTTGCCCCTGGATCTGGACTCGCCCAACATTGGGAACATTTTTCCTGCATCTAGCTTGTCCAGTCCTTTTATAATTTTATATGTTTCTATAAGATCCCCCCTCATCGGTCCACGGTTTATCCTTGTTTGTTTCTAAATTTCGCTCAAGTATTGCCCTTCTAGGAATTCCTTTTTGGGGTCAGGGAGAAGGGGTAAAGAAAGGGAAGGATAAGGGAAGAGGGAGAAGGGTCGGGGGGGGTGGGGGGTGGGGGGGGGAGGTGGTGGATAGAGAAGAGGGGAGAGGGGGGAGGGGAATTGAACAGATCTCTACAAAGACAGAGAACAGAACCACGTGACGTCACAACATTGAACGGCAGTCACGGCAGACACAGGCCGAGGGCTCCAGCAGTTCCAAGAGAGGAATTCGAGGAGGCAGAGGCTCGGAAGAAGCCCATGGCCACAAACACTGAGAACAATTTGTTACGGAATTAATGATACGGAAAAAAAAAAAAATGATCCGGACAGGATGGCTGAACCCTCCCTCCCCCCGTGAGGAGTTTGCACGAGACACAGACACACACACACAAAATGGAACCCTCAATCCATGCACCGGCTCGAGATCCGCGACCCCCCGTGGCTCGTGGTAAGGAGTTAGTGCTACGGGCATGCCGCGTACAAAATGCTTCTTCACCGTCAAAGATGAATTCATCGTCACTCAGAAATAACACAATGATGCCTGACAATAAAATTCTTTTGGTGCCATCCGTCATTTCTTTGAATAAAGGTATCGCCCCGTTAAAAGGAGGACAAAACAAAGAGAGAAAGATGTTTTGAAGGGACATTCTTGATTGGGATGGGGGGGGGGGGGGGGTGTCAGGGATTATGGGGAGAGGGCAGGAGAATTGGGGTTGGGAGGGAGAGGTGGGTCAGCCGAGATTGAATGGCGGAGTAGACTAGACGGGCCGAATGGCCTAAATTCTGCTCCTATCACATGAACTTATGACCTCAAAGGTTAAAAGGTTTTTTTATGGAGTAGGGTGGGGGAGTGGGGAGAGGGGGAGGGTGAGAGGGAGAGAGGAGGAGTGGGGAGAGGGGGAGGGTGAGAGGGAGAGAGGAGGAGTGGGGAGAGGGGGAGGGTGAGAGAGGGAGGGGAAGGGGGAGAGGGAGAGAGAAGGGGGAGAGGGAGAGAGAGGGGGAGAGAGGCATAGAGGGAGAGAGAGAGGGAGTGAGAGGGAGCGGAGAGAGAGAGGGGGAGGGTCAGAGGGACTGGGAGAGAGAGGGAGGAAGAGAGGGATGGGAAGGGGAGTGAGAGAGGGAGGGAGGGGGGAGAGGGAGAGAGGAGGAGTGGGGAGAGGGGGAGAGAGATGGATGGGGAGGGGCAGAGGGGGGGGGAGGGGGAGGGGGGAGAGGGAGAGAGGGAGGGGAGGGGGAGATGTGGAGAGGGAAGAGGAAGAGAGAGGGAGGGGAGAGAGAGGGAGGGAGAGGGAAGAGGAGAGGGAGGGAGAGTGAGGGGGAGAGGGCAGACAGGTTTCTACTTTCTTTCCACTGGTCATTCGTACACAACTTTCTTTAGCAGTCCCGGGTGGAAGCCATCACCCTTGCTGCTCGGTTTGATGGCAAGAAAAGATTTTGTTGCCTCCACAGAAAAAAAAAACTTTTTTTTTTCCCCGCAAAAACAAAAACAAAAACTGTATTGAAAAAAAAATAATCACGGCGACTTTTTTTTAATAATTAAAAAACGAAAGTCTCCAAAAAAAGTTCAAGGTGATTGTTAATTTTTGAATTTTTTTTTTTACACAAAGTATAAATGAATATATATATTTATAACATACATGTATCTATAATATATAATATATATATATATATATATATACATATATATATTGACCGTATCGTTATCCACCACCAAAACTACATGCGACACATGGTGAAGTGGTGTGGAGATGTTAG
>CM069139.1:9438455-9470955 GCA_035221665.1 Okamejei kenojei
ACAGTTTCTGGTCTCCAAATCTGAGGAAGGACATTCTTGCCATAGAGGGAGTGCAGAGACGATCACCAGACTGATTCCTGGGATGTCAGGACTTGTCTTATGAAGAAAGACTGGATAGACTTGGTTTATACTCTCTAGAATATAAGGAATTGAGAGGGGATCTTATAGAAACTTACAAAATTCTTAAGGGTTGGACAGGCTAGATGCAGGAAGATTGTTCCCGATGTTGGGGAAGTCCAGGACAAGGGTCACAGCTTAAGGATAAGGGGGAAATCCTTTAAGACCGAGATGAGAAATACTTTTTTTCACACAGAGAGTGGTGAGTCCCTGGGAATCTCTGCTACAGAAGGTAGTTGAGGCAGTTCATTGGCCATATTTAAGAGGGAGTTAGATGTGGCCCTTGTGGCTAAGGGATCACGGGGTATGGAGAGAAGGCAGGTACGGGATACTGAGTTGGATGATCAGCCATGATCATATTGAATGGCGGAGCAGGCTCGAAGGGCCGAATGGCCTGCTCCTGCACCTAATTTCTATGTTTCTATTGTGTGTGTGTGTGTGTGTGTGTGTGTGTGCGTGTGTGTGTGTGGTGTGTGTGTGTGTGTGTGTGTGTGTGTGTGTGTGTGTGTGTATGTGTGTGTGTGTGTGTGTGTGTGTGTGTGTGTGTGTGTGTGATGTGTGTGGGTTTTGTGTGTGTGTGTGTGTGTGTGTGTGTGTGTGTGTGTGTGGGTGTGTGTGTGTGTGTGTGTGTGTGTGTGTGTGTGTGTATGTGTGTATGTGTGTATGTGTGTGTGTGTGTGTATGTGTGTTGTGTGTGTGTGTGTGTGTGTGTGTGTGTGTGTGTGTGTGTGTGTGTGTGTGTGTGTGTGTGTGTGTGTAGTGAGTGTGTGTGTGTGTGTGCCGTGTGTGTGTGTGTGTGTGGTGTGTGTGTGTGTGTGTGTGTGTGTTGTGTGTGTGTGTGTATATGTGTGAGAACTGTGCCAAAGGGTGCTGGGTGTATGGAACGAGCTGCCAGAGGAGGTAGTTGAGGCTGGGACTATCCCATAGTTTAAGAAACAGACAGGTGCATGGATAGGACAGGGTTGGAGGGATATTGGACCAAGCGTAGCAGGTGGACTAGTGTAGCTGGGACATGATTGGCCGGTGGTGGAAAGTTGGGTTGAAGGGCTGTTTCCACACTGTATCACTCTATGACTCTATGATAATGTGGAAGCCGTCATACGTATGAACTGACTGAAGTTTAATCCACGAATTTCAAAAATCAAGTGTTACAGACGGGTTGCTGCATCACAGACCGGAGTTATTGTCTGCTTATTATGAAACAATCCACTTTTATATTCACTTGGCAAGACACAACAGAGAGGATGGATCGATGATCAGACTGTGATCAGACAGCCTGCTTTAAATACCGGTGCTGCAGTGAGGGGAGCTACTAGACAGGTGAAATGTGCAGGAATGAACTGCAGATGCTGCTTTAAACCAAAGATAGACACAAAACCAAAGGGTGGTCACGGTGGCGCAGCGGTAGAGTTGCTGCCTTACAGCGAATGCGGCGCCAGAGACCCGGTTCGATCCCGACTACGGGTGCTGTCTGTACGGAGTTTGTACGTTCTCCCCGTGACCGTCTGTGGAGTTCTCTGCCTCAGAGGGCGGTGGAGGCCGGTTCCCTGGATACTTTCAAGATAGGGCTCTTAAAGATAGCGGAGTCGGGGGATGTGGGGAGAAGGCAGGGACGGGGTACTGATTGGGGATGATCAGCCATGATCACATTGAATGGCGGTGCTGGCTCGAAGGGCCGAATGGCCTCCTCCTGCACTTATTGTCTATCGTCTATTGACCCGCGTGGGTTTTCTCCGAGATCTCCGGTTTCCTCCCCCACTCCAAAGACGTGCAGGTTAATTGGCTCGGTGAATGTAAAAATTGTTCCAAGTGGGAGCGGGATAGTGTTAATGCGCGGGGATCGCTGGTCGGCGCGGACCCGGTGGGCCGAAGGGCCTGTTTCTGCGCTGTATCTCTAAAAAAAATAAATATATATATATATATATATATATAGACACAAAATGCTGGAGTAAACTCAGCGGGACAGGCAGCATCTTTGGTGAGAATGAATTGGTGGCGTTTCGGGTCTCGAAACATCGCCCATTCCTTCTCTTCAGGGATGCTGCCTGTCCCGCTGAGTGACTCCAGCTTTTTGTGTCTATATATATATATATATATATATATATTATTTTTTTTAGAGATACAGCGCAGAAACAGGCCCTTCGGCCCGTTTCTCGCCTGTTTAGCATCTTCGTGCTAAACAGGCGAGGCAGTTTCAGTTTAGTTTACAGTCACGTGTCCCGAGGAGCAGTGAAAAGCTTTTGTTGCGTGCTAGCCAGTTAGTGGAAAGACAACACGTGGTTATGATGGAGCCGTCCGCAGTGTACAGATGCTTGATAGCGATAGTGCAAGGTGGAATGTTTACCCTCTCAGCGGCAGCCTTCTACTTGAGCGGGCATTAAGCTTTGCAGGACGTGGAGAGGTTTCCCAGGGAAACTCTGCTCCTGACACCACGTTTGGTGGCTGCGGCAACAGAGGGATTTGCTGGGAACCTGAGGGGCAACATGTTCACCCAGAGGGTTTAGTTTAGTTTAGTTTAGTTTTGTTTATAGTCACGTGCACAGAGGTACAGTGAGAAGCTTCTCTTGCCAGCATCACCATTCAATATGATCACGGCTGACCATCCAAAATCAGTCCCCCGTTCCTGCTTTCTCCCCATATCCCTTGATTCCGTTAGCCTTAAGAGCTAAATCTAACTCTCTCTTGAAAACATCCAGTGAGTCGGCCTCCACTGCCTTCTGTGGCAGAGAATTCCACAGAACTCACAACTCTCTGGGTGAAAACGTTTTTCTTCATCTCAGTCCCACATGGCTTGCCCCTCATTCTTAAACTGTGACCCCCTGGTTTTGGACTCACCCAAAATTTTTCCTGCATCTAGCCTGTCCAATCCCTTAAGAATTTGGGAATTTCGGGAAATAGACACAGAATGTTGGAGCCTGAGGAATTCTCTGCCTCAGAAGGCAGTGGAGGCCTGTTCTCTGGATGCTTTCAAGAGAGAGTTAGATAGGGCTCTAGGGATCGAACCCGGGTCGCCGGTGACACAAGCGCTGTGAGGCAGCGACTCCACCGCCCTTGTAGAGGTGTACAAAATCACGAGTGGAATAGTTTGGGTAGACGGGGGAAAGGAACCTGAAGGGCGATATTTTCTTTAGTCTGAAGAAGGGTCTCGACCAGAAACTCATTCCTTCCTTCTCTCCAGAGATGCTGCCTGTCCCGCTGAGTTACTCCAGCACTTTGCGTCTATCTTCGATGTAAACCAGCGTCTGCGGTTCCTTCCTCCACTATATAGTTTGGAGCTAATTTGGAGGTTGTAGTATTTAACAACTTAGTTTATTTAGGTTTAGAGATAGCGCGCGGAAACAGGCCCTTCGGCCCACCGGGTCCGTGCCAACCACATTAACACCATCCTACACCCACTAGGGACAGTGTTTACACTTATGCCAAGCCAATTAACCTACAAACCTGCACGTCTTTGGAGTGTGGGAGGAATCCGGAGATCTCGGATGAAAACCCGCGCGGGTCACGGGGAGAACGTGCAAACTCCGTACAGACAGCGCTCGGTCGGGATCGAACCCGGGTCTCCGGCGCTGCATTCGCTGTATTGCGCCACCGTGATCGCCCTCGATGGTGATCGCTGCCCGGCGTGGACCCGGTGGGCTGAAGGGCCTGTTTCCACGCTGTATCTCTAAACTAAAACCGGAACTCACGCCAATGCAAATTGATCCCAGCTGCCTCTACACGGTTCCCAGATCAAGCTGTAATGCATCCTGAGAAAATGCATTTTCTGCGCCACCCTGACCGCCCTTATAGCCCGGTGGTTGTGGGGAAGACGTTACTCCAGCGCTCTGTGTCTATCTTCGGTAGGGCGGTTCGGTTCTTGGTTCTTGGTTTCTTGGTTCTCCAAAATATTCCAAATGGAATTTAAACTGGAGGTGGTGGAGGGAGGAGCTTAAGCCAAAAAGGGTTTTTTTGGGAAGAAAGAGCTACCTTAAATGTAGTTGTATCTGATTGGGTAACTATAGAAGGGTGGAGATTATTGCATGCTTTAGTTGTGCGGGGGAAGAACTAATTGCTGTCTTGGTAGATGGAATCACAAATTGGATCGAATGCCCTCGTCTGCTCCTAACTGGTTTGGGTTTGGTGTAGGCCTTGTAATCTATATCGAGCTGACCATGAATCGAGGTTGCCGGGATAACTGAGGCATCCAGTTGGTCCGAGGGGCCTGCTGGTTCCACCACTCTTCAAACCCTTGGAAGCCCAGTGGTAAAAAGAGTGCCTTCAAAGAGCAGGCATGGGCACGATGGGCCGAACGGCCTCCTTCTGCGCATTCAGCAAGTCTGGAGCTTGCAAGGATTCGGCAGAGCTGGGCTCTGAGTGTCAGTACTGGGAATCCAATTACAGATAGAGTGGGGCCTCCGCTCTGATGTGAGCGGGCGGTGATGTTTTCCATTACACAGCGAGAGATAATGCTGAGATTGAGTTAATGTTCTGGCCATGCGTCTCGTAAATGGATTACGTTGGCGGATCGAGTTTCCAGACGGAAGATTAGTTGCTTTCAGCTTATTAAATGTAAAATAGAATTCTCCGTTCATTCCCCCCGAGGGTCAGGAGGCGACTGCTCAGCAAGGGACGGCCCTGCATGCACGTGGCAAAATGCGACCAGGTCTGAGACGAGGTCCCCGCGTGCTGTCTTGGCTGGTCTTATCTTCCAGTGCGATGGGGACACAAACAGCTGAGGGCGCACACTGGCACATTTCCCTCCCTGCTCTCCCAATTGCTACTGTCCACAGCGGTGGGAGCGGCCACGGTGGCGCGACGGTAGAGTCGCTGCCTTACAGCGCTCGCAGCGCCGGAGACCCCAGGTTCGATCCCGACCACGGGCGCTTGTCTGCGCGGAGTTTGCACGTCCTCCCCGTGGCCCGCCTGGGTTTTCTCCAGGGATCTTCGGTTTCCTCCCACGCTCCACAGGCTTGTCGGTTGTGTGTGTAGGAAGGAACTAACTGCAGATGCCGGTTTAAACCGGCGATGGACACCAAATGCTGGGGGTAACTCAGCGGGACAGGCAGCATCTCTGAGAGAAGGAATGGGTGACTTGAGTCTGAAGAAGGGTCTTGACCCAAAACGTCACCCATTCCTTCTCTCCAGAGATGCTGCCTGTCCCGCTGAGTTACTCCAGCATTGTGTGTCTATCTTCAGGTTTGCAGGCTAATTGGCTTGGTATAATTGTAAACTGTCCCTAGTGTGTGTAGGTTAGTGTTAATGTGCGGGGATCGCTGGTCGGCACGGTTCCGGTGAGCTGAAGGGCCTGTTTGCACTCTTTGTCTCTAACCTAAAACCAAACTAAACTATCTAAGCCAAAGAGCTGAGCTGGTACCGTGCTGTACCTCTAAACTAACGTAACCTAAACTAAAGGTTCACAACGTTAATTCCCGGGATGGCGGGACTGTCATATGCTGAGAGAATGGAGCGGCTGGGCTTGTACACTCTGGAGTTTAGAAGGATGAGAGGGCATTTTATTGAAACATATAAGATTATTAAGGGTTTGGACACACTAGAGGCAGGAAACATGTCCCCGATGTTGGGGGAGTCCAGAACCTGGGGCCACAGTTTAAGAATAAGGAGTAAGCCATTTAGAACGGAGACGAGGCAACACTTTTTCACCCAGAGAGTGGTGAGTCTGTGGAATTCTCTGCCTCAGAGGGCAGTGGAGGCAGGTTCTCTGGATACTTTCAAGAGAGAGCTAGACAGGGCTCTTAAAGATAGCGGAGTCAGGGGATATGGGGAGAAGGCAGGAACGGGGTACTGATTGGGGATGATCAGCCATGATCACATTGAATGGCGGTGCCGGCTCGAAGGTCGCATGGCCTACTCCTGCACCTATTGTCTATTGTCTATAGACTTGATGGGCCGAATGGCCTCATTCTGCTCCTTCAACTTATGAGGTGACGAGAGGGTTTGCGAGAGATTTGTGCTGAGAAGATTAGTGTTTGCTCTTCCCATATCAAATACATTGTTTGTCGACCTATTGTCTATTGGTAGACAAAAGTGCTGGAGAAACTCAGCGGGCGAGGCAGCATCTATGGAGCGAAGGAAATAGGTGACGTTTCGGCCCGAAACGTCACCTATTTCCTTCGCTCCATAGATGCTGCCTCACCCGCTGAGTTTCTCCAGCCCTTTTGTCTACCTTCGATTTTCCCAGCATCTGCAGTTCCTTCTTGAACCTACTGTCTATGGTCTATTATCTCCGAACTAAACAAATCCATTGAGGTTCAACGCAAGATGGCGGAGTAACTCAGCGGGAGAGGCAGCATTCACCGTTGGCGTCGCGGCTATTTCTGAGCGGCACCGAATGGCGTAATTCGGAGCTGCGCCGTGCCAACACGTGTAACCGCTGAAGCTGCGATTGATGGTGCGCACACTATTTAATTATAGAAAGCCACCTGTAGTTCGAGATGGATAAAGCACGAGCATGGCCATTAATCAGATCTCCTACATATCATTCATTCTAATCTATTCAATACAGGGCCTGACAGTTCACTTTTATTGACTTACGGGGTTGATTAATAACACAGCAAACACCAGCCCAGCAATCTCCTGTCTTTCCCACGTCTCTTTAGTTTAGTTTTAGTTTTAGAGACACAGCGCGGAAACAGTCCGCGCCGACCACCCCCCCCCCCCCACGCCGGCACTGCCCTGCTCACACTGGGGACAAGTTTACAATCTTGGTGAGGCCACACCTGGAGTATTGCGTACAGTTTTGGTCTCCTAATCTGAGGAAAGACATTCTTGCCATAGAGGGAGTGCAGAGAAGGTTCACCAGACTGATTCCTGGGATGGCAGGACTTCCATGTGAAGAAAGACTGGATAGACTCGGCTTGTACTCGCTGGGATTTAGGAGATTGAGGGGGGATCTTATAGAGATTTACAACATTCTTAAGGGGTTGGACGGGCTAGATGCAGGAAGATTGTTCCCGATGTTGGGGAAGTCCAGAACAAGGGGTCACAGTTTAAGGATAAGGGGGAAGTCTTTTAGGACTGAGATGAGAAAAACATTTTTCACACAGAGAGTGGTGAGTCTGTGGAATTCTCTGCCACAGAAGGTAGTTGAGGCCAATTCATTGGCTATATTTAAGAGGGAGTTGGATGTGGCCCTTGTGGCTGAAGGGATCAGGGGGTATGGAGAGAAGGCAGGTACAGGATACTGAGTTGGATGATCAGCCATGATCATATTGAAGGGCGGTGCAGGATCGAAGGGCCGAATGGCCTACTCCTGCAGCTACTTTCTACGTTTCAATGTTTCTAAACCTGGGCACGTCTTTGGAACGAGGGAAGAAACTGGAGCACCCGGAGGGAAAACCCGCGCAGGCCACGGGGAGAACGTGCAAACTCCGCGCAGACAGCGCCCGTGGTCAGGATGGAACCCGGGGGGGTCAGCGGCGCCTTGAGGGAGCAGCTCTGCCGCTGCGCCACCGTGCCCCACTTGTTCAAAATGGTGGGCCTAGGCCGGGCCTCGCTTGTCTCTCTCTGTCACAGAGGTGGTCTAACTACTCTGGAGTTTAGAAGGATGAGCGGGGATCTTATTGAAACATAAAAGATTATTAAGGGTTTGAACACGTTAGAGGCATGAAACAAGTTCCCGATGTTGGGCGAGTCCAGAACCAGGGGCCACAGTTTAAGAATAAGGGGTAAGCCATTTAGAACGTAGACGAGGAAACACTTTTTCACACAGGGAATGGTGAGTCTGTGGAATTCTCTGCCTCAGAGGGCGGTGGAGGCCGGTTCTCTGGATACTTTCAAGAGAGAGCTAGATAGGGCTCTTAAAGATAGCGGAGTCAGGGGATATGGGGAGAAGGCAGGAACGGGGTACTGATTGGGGATGATCAGCCATGATCACATTGAATGGCGGTGCTGGCTCGAAGGGCCGAATGCCCACTCCTGCAGGTCTATTGCCGAAGGTTGGCCTGAACACCTGCACCTATTGTCTGTTGTCTGTAGTGCTTTATATCCTGACTAAATAATATTGACCCCCTTGTGCTTGAGCTCCTCTCTTGACGAAGGCGAGCAGTCCATTAGTGCACTCCATCACAGTTTGCACTTGCCCGCTGCCCTTTAATGATCGCACTCCACATCCAGCGCGTCACTGTTCACAGAGCACTCTGCCCCCTCTCTTCAAAGCCAAGTAGCCGGGCGGGACATGTTGACGCACTTCACAGCCACCAAAGTGCTTGTGAAGAGGGGTCACTGTGACCATGCGGCCCGAATCGAGCGACACAGTGGCCCAGGCGGTGGCGCTGCTCCCTCACAGCGCCAGTTCAATCCGGACAGCTCGGGAGCTGTCTGTACGGAGTTTGTACGTTCAGCCCCGCAGCCTGCGTGGGTTTTCTCCGGGTGCTCCGGTCTCAACCCTCCAGGCACGTGCCGTCAGGGTAGGCAAGGTAGGCCGTGCCTACCCTGACAATAGACAATACACAATAGACAATAGATGCAGGAGTAGGCCATTCGGCCCTTCAAGGCAGCACCGCCATTCAATGTGATCATGGCTGATCATCCCCAATCAGTACCCCGTTCCTGCCTTCTCACCATATCCCCTGACTCCGCTATCTTTAAAAGCCCTATCTAGCTCTCTCTTGAAAGTATCCAGAGAACCGGCCTCCACCGCCCTCTGAGGCAGAGAATTCCACAGACTCACAACTCTCTGTGTGAAAAAGTGTTTCCTCGTCTCCGTTCTAAATGGCTTACCCCTTATTCTTAAACTGTGGCCCCTGGTTCTGGACTCCCCCAACATCGGGAACATGTTTCCTGCCTCTAGCGTGTCCAAACCCTTAACAATCTTGTATGTTTCAATGAGATCCCCTCTCATCCTTCTAAACTCCAGAGTGTGTGACAAAAAGCGACAACGTTATAAAAAGGTAATTATTAAATATAAATAGTAAAGATTTCCAATTCATTTACTAAATTCCGTATATATTATTAAATGGTTATTTTAACAATCGATCTTTAGGTAGGCCTAATTCTCCCGTGCCTTTCATCCGCAGTACGTATAATACGCGTAACGATGTTCAACTCGCGAGCCGTGGACGCTACTTCGAGCCGTCACTTACAACGGGCCATAGAGGCAGCTGAAATCCTGCCTTTGCACGGTGGACTGTGCACGTGTGTGCTGCGCACGCCCACAGGAGACGAGACCAATCTGCGCTTGCGTGGTTTTCACGATTTTCTGCGCATGCGAGGATTTTTTACAATTCTCAAAAAGCCGACTGACTGACTGACTGCCTAGGTGCCTACCCGGAGAGATTACTCACGTGCCTGCCTGCCACACTCCAAAGACGTGCAGGTTTGTAGGGTAATTGGCTTCGGTTAAAAATGTAAATGTTCCCCGGTGTGTGTAGGAGAGTGAAGTGTACGCCGGGATGGCTGGTCGGCGCGGACTCGAGTGGGCCGAAGGGACTGTTTCCGCGCTGCATCTCTAAACTAAACTAGCCCTCCAAGTCCCTTCTGGGAAACCAAGATAGTTTAGATGGCGTTTGTGGTGCTCAATATCCTTCTGCTTGGCGGGAAGATCTTCTGGATTAGTACGGGAATCGGGTTACGGGGAGAAGGCAGGCAGAATGGGGCTGAGAGGAAACGATAGATCAGCCATGATTGAATGGCGGAGTAGACTTGAATTCTTCTGCTAGAACTCGTGAACTTATGAGGGAGTTCAGTTTTGTTTTGTTTAGAGATACACCGCAGACACAGGCCCTTCGGCCTATCGAATCCATACTGGCCAGCGACCACCGCACAACAACGCTATCCTACACACACACACGAGATACGATTTTACATTTATACCGAGCCAATTAACCGACAAACCTGCAACGTCTGTGGAGTGCGGGAGGAAACCGGAGATCTCGGAGAAAACCCACGCAGGTCACGGGGAGAACGTGCAAACTCCGTGGTCGGGATCGAACCGGGGTCTCCGGCGCTGTGAGGCAGCGACTCTCATGGGGAGAAGGCAGGAGAATGGGGCTGAG
Source organism: Okamejei kenojei (assembly GCA_035221665.1). Taxonomy (NCBI): domain Eukaryota; kingdom Metazoa; phylum Chordata; class Chondrichthyes; order Rajiformes; family Rajidae; genus Okamejei; species Okamejei kenojei. The sequence goes on from CM069139.1 coordinate 9,448,565, forward strand.
AGGGAGAGGTGGATCCGCCATGACTGAATGGCGGAGGGGCCACAGTTTAAGAATAATGGGTAAGCCATTTAGAACGGAGACGAGGAAACACTTTTTCTCACAGAGAGTGGTGAGTCTGTGGAATTCTCTGCCTCAGAGGGCGGTGGAGGCCGGTTCTCTGGATGCTTTCAAGAGAGAGCTGGATAGGGCTCTTAAAGATAGCGGAGTCAGGGGATATGGGGAGAAGGCAGGAACGGGGTACTGATTGGGGATGATCAGCCAAGATCACGTTGAATGGCGGTGCTGGCTGGAAGGGCCGAATGGCCTCCTCCTGCACCTATTGTCTATTGTCTAATGTCGATTGACTTGATGGGCCGAATGGCCTCATTCTGCTCCTTCAACTTATGAGGTGACGAGAGGGTTTGCGAGAGATTTGTGTTGAGAAGATTAGTGTTTGTTCTTCCCATGCCAAATACATAGTTACACAGATCAGCAGGCGTAACGGTTGCTGACATGCGTACAACATTCCATCTCTTCAATTAAAGCCTGCAATTAATGCTGTCTCCAACGATTCCTAATTAAAGATAGGCGTTGGCAGATAGTTTCACATGGCGAAACTCCAATTAAGTGGAACTGGAACGGAAACTGATAACGAAATAACTTGTTTCAGGGAGTGAAACGTATTAATTAAATGTTGCTGGGGAGACAAAAGACGCTGGAGAAACTCAGCGGGTGAGGCAGCATCTACGGAGCGAAGGAAATAGGCGACGTCTCGGGTCGAGACCCTTCTTCAGACCCGAAACTGTCGCCTATCCCTTCGCTCCATAGAAGCTGCCTCACCCGCTGAGTTTCTCCAGCATTTTTTGTCCACCTTCGATTTTCCCAGCATCTGCAGTTCCTTCTCAAATTAAACGTTGCTGGCCACTGATGTAAAATTCTCCGGCTTCCGTCATCCCTGGGCCCCCCAGCCCATCTCTTCACCCGGCAAAACCTTCCCGGATCCCTGCCCTCCTCCAAATCCAATTCTACTCCCGCTCTATTCCTGATTCCTGCTACCCCGTTATTGAACCCCCCCCCCACCCCCTCCCCCTCCCCCTCCCCTCCCGCGTAAAGTGGTACCACCAGTAAAGGTACCCGTTTTTGGCCTTGCGCTCTTTCACTGAACCACTCTCCTGCCTTAACTGCTTCGGACAAATACGAGCTTAACTTAGGGTGGGCACGGTGGCGCAGTGGTAGAGTTGCTGCCTTAAGCCCCTGTCCCACTTAGGCGACCAAAACAGCGACCTCTGGAGACCTTGCCCGCCACCCAAAATAAAAATCCAGGTGGAGGTGAGCTGCAACCTCCTACCACCTCCCACGCACGTGTTGAAAACCTTCCTCGACTGTGAAGAAAACCGGCTTCGACTAGACCTGCGCCTAAAAAATGATCGATTTTTAAAACGGCAACCTATTTTTAGTCGAGGCCGGTTTTAAACATGATGAGAAAATAGCAGCAACCTAGATGAAGCCTCGACCACACGGAAACCACTTTCAGCCATTAGGGAGAGTGACCAAAACCTCCGGTGACCTCATGGAAACCTTGGGTGGCGGGCAAGGTCACCAGAGGTTGCTGTTTAGGTCTCCTAAGTGGGACAGGGGCCTTACAGCACTTACAGTGCCGGAGACCCGGATTCAGTCCCGATCGAGACGGTTTGGTCTGCAGCGGGTGAAGCACGGAGAATGTATAGACAGTGAAACACAGGAACCGTGTGACCAACTGGAGTCATTGCTCACTCCACCACCCGTAACCCAGTTTTAGTTCGATGCGTGCAGAAAAGAACTGCAGATGCTGGTTTAAATCAAAGTGCTGGAGTGACTCAGCGGGACAGCAGGCAGCACCTCTGGAGAGGAGGAATGGGTGACGTTTCGGGTTGAGACCCTTCTTCAGACTCTTGCGGGACTGTCATATGCTGAGAGAATGGAGCGGCTGGGCTTGTACACTCTGCAGTTTAGAAGGATGAGAGGAGATCTTATTGAAACATGTAAGAGTATTCCGGGTTCGGACGCGCTAGAGGCAGGAAACATGTTCCCGATGTTGGGGGAGTCCAGAACCAGGGGCCACAGTTTAAGAATAAGGGGTAAGCCATTTAGAACGGAGATGAGGAAACACTTTTTCACACAGAGAGTGGTGAGTCTGTGGAATTCTCTGCCTCAGAGGGCGGTGGAGGCCAGTTCTCTGGATGCTTTCAAGAGAGAGCTATATAGGGCTCTTAAGGATAGCGGAGTCAGGGGATATGGGGAGAAGGCAGGAACAGGGTACTGATTGGGGATGATCAGCCATGATCACGTTGAATGGCGGTGCTGGCTCGAAGGGCTGAATGGCCTCCTCCTGCACCTAATGTCTATTGTCTATGGGTTTAAGGCCCTTCTGCAGACTTTACTTCCATCTAGTTCCCATTAGTCTTTGCTGAGAGACCTCACTCTATTGCCATCCCCCCTGTATCCATCCCTCACCCCCTCTCACCCCTCCCCCGCTCCCAAACATCAGCTGTAGAGATCTTCATCGAGGCTTCAGGAAGGTGCCTGCAGGCTAGTGGTGACCTATGCCCACACTCATAGAGCTGCAGTCAGCAAAACCGTGACTGCGTGATGGGACCAGTCTGCTTAAAGGTTACATGGAACTCATCTAGATCGCCATTGACAGTTAGTCATTGAGTCATACGCGTGGAAACAGCCCAACTTGCCCACACCGGCCAACAAGGGTTTGGACGCGCTGGAGGCAGGAGATGTTCCCAATGTTGGGGGAGTCCAGAACCAGGGGCCACAGTTTAAGAATAAGGGGTAAGCCATTTAGAACGGAGACGAGGAAACACTTTTTCTCACAGAGAGCTGTGAGTCTGTGGAATTCTCTGCCTCAGAGGGCGGTGGAGGCCGGTTCTCTGGATGCTTTCAAGAGAGAGCTAGATAGGGCTCTTAAAGATAGCGGAGACGGGGGATATGGGGAGAAGGCAGGAACGGGGTACTGATTGTGGATGATCAGCCGTGATCATATTGAATGGCGGTGCTGGCTCGAAGGGCCGAATGGCCTGCTCCTGCACCTATCCTATCCTACAGACACAAGGGACAACTTACATTTACAACAAGCCAATTAACCTATAAAACTGTACGTCTTTGGAGTGTGGGAGGAGACCAAAAATCTCGGAGAAAACCCACACAGGTCACGGGGAGAACGTACAAACTCCGGACAGACAGCGCCCGTAGTCAGGATTGAACCCGGGTCTCTGGTGCTGTGAGGCAGCGACTCTACCTCTGTGCCACCGTGCCCCCCTAAAACACTCCCTCTGGCTTTGACTGTTGACGTTGGTTCTGCTGTGACTCAGTTCAATATTGTCCCCCATCGAAGAGGCACAACATAGAGTCATAGAAACATAGACAACAGGTGCAGGTGGAGGCCATTCGGCCCTGCGAGCCAGCACCGCCACTCATTGTGATCATGGCTGACCATCCACAATCAGTAACCCGTGCCTGCCTTCTCCCCATATCCCTTGATTCCACCAGCCCCTGGAGCTCTATCTAACTCTCTTTTAAATGCGTCCAGTAAATCAAACTCGGTTGAGCCTTGCACCTGGGCTAACGGCTTTTGTCAGTTCTGACAAGCGGCTGCAAGATAGTTAATGTTTGTTCATGAATGAGTTCATACGCGGAGTGACAAGCAGACAGGCGACAGGAGATCCTACAGGAAGCCTCTTGCCCACATCCATCCACATTACATCTGAGCAGTGTAATTGGGTACATGTCGGGTCTGGCGGGTTTGAGCAAGAGGGGAAAAACGCGTGGGTTTTCTCCGGGCGCTCCGGTTTCCTCCCGCACTCCAAAGACGTGCAGGTTTGTAGGCGGATTGGCTTCTGTAAGTTGCCTCCAGTGTGCCCGATAGAACTGGTGTACGGGTGATCGCTGGTCGTCGCGGACTCGGTGGGGTGAACGCCCTGCTTCCTTGCTCCATCTCTAAACTAAACCAAACTCTGCTTCCTCAAGTGCCGCGACATTTTTTATTTGTCGCCGCTGGATTTTGAAATGTTCAAAATCTTTCAGCGACCCTGATGATACTTCGGGTCAATGACGCTGGCAGTTGCCGAAAAAAATCGCCAAGTGGGACAGGCCCTTCAAGAGTCATGGAAGATTTTAGGTTTAGCCGTTTAGTTTGGAGATACAGCGCGGAAACAGGCCCTTCGGCCCACCGAGTCCGCGCCGACCAGCGATCCCCCTGTACGCTACCACTGTCCTACACACTAGGGACAACTTACAATTTTACCAAAGCCAATTAAACCACAAACTTGTGCATCTGGGGGGGAACCGGAGCACCTGGATTTGTACATTCTCCCCGTGCCCGCGTGGGTTTTCTTCAGGTGCTCCGGCCCATCAAGTCTACTCCGCCATTCAATTCATGGCTGATCTGTCTCTTCCTCCCAACCCCATTCTCCTGCCTTCTCCCCATAACCCCTGACACCCGCACTAATCAAGAAACTGGTCAATCTCTGTTTTATCACGTCCAATGACCTGGCCTCCACAGCCTCCCATGGCATTAAATTCCACAGATTCACCATTCTTACGTGACAAAAGAAATTCCTCCTCATCTCCTTTCTGAATGTGCATCCTTTTATTCTGAGGCTGTGCCCTCTGGTCCTAGACTCTCCCACGAGTGGAAACATCCTCTCCACATTCCGCTCTGCTTTGACTGCTTGCCGTCCATCTCAAAGAGAAAAAAACCCCCATCGGCGTGACGTTATCGACTCCATCTGTAATCATTTCCCCGCCACGATGCGCAAAGTCACGATGAACTCCGGTGACAAACAGGCCCTTAGTAGCAGCTCACGCCAACAATGACGAAAGAATTAGACTGCAACATATAATTTGGTTCAAACAAGGTTGATATCTTTTAATGCCATCTTCCTCCTCCCCCACAGCTCATGTTCTTTTGACACTCAAATTATGAGTCATTGGCTCACTCGGTGAGACAAAGCCATTCAACACAAGGTCATCTTTTAACTTTGGTCACAGTTTAACTTTGAGTTTTAGAGATACAGCGCGGAAACAGGCCCTGCGGCCCATTTTTCGACATGCTGAAAAAACGGCCCGACTGACCTGACGCCCCGAGTCCCTACGGCTGGCATCACAAGCCACTACGACATATCTACGGACTCCTATGGACATTCCCCGAGTTTGACTCAAGGGGAAAACTGGGGGGAATTCGTGAGTAACTCGGGAAAGTGGGACAGGGGCTTCGCACTATTCCTTCCGACAGGATGTCATTGGGAGATGCTTGCTATGGTTTCTGAGAGTGCCGGGTGTTAAGGCAGCAGGAGTGGTGAGTGGTGGAAGCAGGGGGGGGGTGAGTGTACGTGGGCAGAGGTTAATGTGAACACAAAGTGGACAGGAGGTGGGAAGTGGCGAGGAGTGGTGTGCAGTCAGTATGAAGGGCAGCGTCGAGAGGGCTCACTGTTGAACAGCTTGTGTCTTTACCTGCGTAATTGATTTGGATGTTCGCTTAATACACAAAGCCCGTAATGCAGGGAGCAGCGGGAACAGGGGAATACGGTTAATGGCCACAGAGTGATTCAGTTTGTCGTCCAATTTGCAAATGAAATTTAGCACTGACAGATGTACCAAGCATTGCACGCTAAGTGGAAGTGTGACATTGGAAGGCAACGAGGGCAACGGGATTAACACTGAGGCTCAGACAGAGGGGCTGCCTGCCTGCTACCACAAAGGAGGCAGGAGTCACTTGGGCTTTAATGCTTGAGTTTGACCTTCCTCTTGAAGAGAGCTCCTCATTTGCAGTCCCTCCGAGAAACATCACTTCAGCCTCTCATCCAGAAGGTTCACCCAGCAGCTGCATGTTTCAACATGGTGATTGATTTTTCTTTTTAATTGGTTTAGTTTATTTTAGTTTGGACAATAGACAATAGGTGCAGGAGGAGGCCATTCGGCCCTTCGAGCCAGCACCGCCATTCACTGTGATCATGGCTGATCATCCCCAATCAGTACCCCGTTCCTGCCTTCTCCCCATATCCCCTGACTCCGCTATCTTTAAGAGCCCTATCCGGCTCTCTCTTGGGAGTATCCAGAGAACCAGCCTCCACCGCCCTCTGAGGCAGAGAATTTAGTTTCGAGATACAGCGCGGAAACAGGCCCTTCGGCCCACCGGGTCCGCGCCGACCAGCAGCGATGACCCCGCACGTTAACACTACCTTACACACACTAGGGTCAATTTTTACTTTCATACCAAGCCAATTAACCTACAAACCCGCACGTCTTTGGAGAGCGGGAGGAAACCGAAGATCTCGATGAAAACCCGCGCGGGTCACGTGGGGGAACGTACAAACTCCGTACAGACAGCACCCGTAGTCGGGATCGAACCCGGGTCTCCGGCGCTGTATTCGCTGTAAGGTGGCAACTCTACCGCTGCGCCACTGTGACCGCCATGTGTTGGTAGTGCCTCAAGTATGAAAGAGATCGGAGTGCGTAGAACTCTTCCACTCAGTCAGAAGGCCCGGATAGAGTGGATGTGGAGAGGATGTTTCCACTAGTGGGAGAGTCTCGGACCAGAGGGCACAGCCTCAGAATTAAAGGACGTTCCTTTCGGAAGGAGATGAGAGGGAATTTCTTCAGTCAGAGGGTGGTGAATCTGTGGAATTCCTTGCCGCAGAAGGCTGTGGAGGCCAAGTCAGTGGATATTTCTCAGGCAGAGGTAGATGGATTCTTGATTAGTGCGGGTGTCAGGGGTTGTGGGGGGGGAAGGCAGGAGAATGGGGTTTGGAGGGAGAGATAGATCAGCCATGATTGACTGGCAGAGTAGACTTGATGGGCCGAATGGCCTCATTCTGCTGCTATCACTTATGAACATGAGATGGGTTTACAGGAGCAAGTAGATTTCAGACCTGATGTTTACAGACCACTCCACCCGAGTGACAATCCTATCACTATATAGATTAAAGATAGACACAAAATGCCGGAGTAACTCAGCGGGACAGGCAGCATCTCCGGAGAGAAGGAATGGGTGACGTTTCGGGTCGAGACCCTCCTTCAGACCTGACCATCCGGAGAGTGGGCGTGCCAGAGATATTCTTCTTCCGACCATTCTTCATTTCCCTGGGCATCGTCCCCTTTGATCTGTGTTTTCACACCTCACCCTTCCTTATCTCTCTGTCTTCCCTCTCCCCTGACTCTCAGTCTGAAGAAGGGTCTCGACCCCGAGTCGAGACGTCACCCATTCCTTCTCTCCGGCTTTCCGTGCTCAGATCCATGCACTGGCTGAGATCAAGAAGGTCAAAGAATAAAATGATTCCTCCCCTAATCTGCGATGCTGCGATGCGTTGGCATGCTCGCAGTCTGAAGCCAGCCACATACATCACCAAAGGGCATTGCAGAGATAAAGTTGTATTGGAATTTGTTTTTTTATTGCTGTGCATTATGGAAGGATTAGTGAAATTATCTGCCATCTTATATATATGACTCTATCAGACAAAGCCCGAGTCCGCATCTCTCTGTCACCTGGAATGAATAGCATTCACGTCAGATCCAAATCAACCTGTCGAAAGATGATAAATATTGTGACACATCTAATTCTGTCAATGTTCACATTGCTCTGCGCACTCCAATGCACGCAAACACACGCGCGCGCACAAGCATGCTTGCACACGCACAGACTCACAAACGCACACGCTCGAGCGTACACGCGCGCACTCACGCACGCACACGAAAACACACACTCACACACGCATGCGCACGTGCACGCATGCACCACACACACGCACGCACATATGCAATGCACACATGAACACGCACACAAACGCAGGCACGCATGCACACACACATACATGAACACACACATATGGCACTCACAAGCACACACTCACACACACATACACACACACACACATGCACTCATACACACACGGTCACACACACACGTACTCACACTCATGCACACATGTGCACACGCGCACGCACTCACACGCACACACACGCGCGCGCACACACACACACACACACACACACACACACACACACACACACACACACACACACACACACACACACACACACACACACACACACACACGCACACACACGGTCACACACACGCGTACTCACACACTCATGCACACACACGCACACACACATACGCGCACACATGCACGCACTCACACTCATGCACACACGCGCACACACACACACACACACACACACACACACACACACACACACACACACACACACACACACACACACACACACACACACACACAAAGACCGGCTTGTATGTGTACGCCCACAGCACCACACAGTCCCTCAGTCTGAAGAAGGGTCTCTACACATACAAACAAACACAGGCACACATTCACGCACCCGCACACAAAGATAGGTGCACATGAACACACACACACTGAGTCATGTACGTAACCAAACACCTACCTTTATAGGGACAATTTTCACATTTATACCAAGCCAATTAATCTGTAGGTCTTTGGAATATGGAAGGTCACCTAAGATCTTGTAGAAAACCCGCGCAGGCCACGGGGAGAACATACAGGCTCCGTACAGACAGCACCCGTAATCGGGATCGAACCCGGGTCTCCGGCGCTGTGAGGCAGCGAGTCTACCGCCACGCCACCGTGCTGCGCCACCACATTTGAGCTCCCCACCACAAACGGGAACTCGTTCTCTCTGCAGTATTCCAATATCTCTGGGCGGTCACGGTGGCGCAGCGGTGGAGTTGCTGCCTTACCGCGCTCGCAGCGCCGGAGATCCGGGTTCCATCCCGACGACGGGTGCTGGCTGTACGGAGTTTGTACGTTCTCCTCGTGATCCACCTGGGCTTTCTCCGAGATTCATCGGTTTCCTCCCACACTCCAAAGACGTGCAGGTTTGCAGGTTAATTGGCTTGGTGTAAATGTAAAATTGTCCCTAGTGCGTGCAGGGTAGTGTTAGTGAATGGGGATGGCTGGTCGGCGCGGACCCGGTGGGCCAATGGGCCTGTTTCCGCGATGGCCCTGTATCTCTAAGCTAAACTTAACTATATATTAGTTTGGTCTCCTACTGGAGGCGTGGGTTCGTATCCCACTTCTGACACCATGTGCAAAGTGCTTATGGTACAGAGCCATTACATATCATAACAAGTATTTTATTCTGTATACATACGGAGACCATCGAGATAAGCACCGTAGGCTCCGAATCGTAAGTTAATACTAAAACACAACATGGCTGTCCACATGCCAATGAACTTATTCACTCATTTATTGCCATTTACTATGTACGCTTTATATAGTCAGTAGTTTTGTATTTGCATTTAATTTAAGAGGGAGGATGTAGATTAGTGTCACTCACACCGTGACTCATACACTGTGGCTCTGCCCTCAGGCTTATTAGCAAGCTCTCTTAATCATAGAAACATAGAAAATAGGTGCAGGAGGAGGCCATTTGGCCCTTCGAGCCAGCACCGCCATTCATTGTGATTATGGCTGATCGTCCCCAATCAATAACCCGTGCCTGCCTTCTCCCTAAATCCCTTGACTCCACCAGCCCCTAGAGCTCTATCTAACTCTCTCTTAAATCCATCCAGTGACTTGGCCTCCACTGCCCTCTGTGGCAGGGAATTCCACAAATTCACAACTCTCTGGGTGAAAAAGTTTTTTCTCACCTCAGTCTCAAATGGCCTCCCCTTTAATCTAAGACTGTGGCCCCTGGTTCTGGACTCGCCCAACATTGGGAACATTTTTCCTGCATCGAGCTTGTCCAGTCCTTTTATAATTTTATATGTTTCTGTAAGAGCCCCAACTCATCCTTCTAAACTCCAGTGAATACAAGCCTAGTCTTTTCAATCTTTCCTCATATGACAGTCCCGCCAACCCAGGGATCAATCTTGTGAACCTGCCTCATTCACAAGGATGTCCTTCCTCAAATTAGGAGACCAAAACTGCACACAATACTCCAGATGTGGTCTCATCAGAACCCTATACAGAGCCCTCTTCTCTCTCTCTGTTAGGCTAGTAACGCATGCTGAGATGAAGTAACCACTGCAGAGTTGCTGATAAAAGATTTTGGATTCTAATCACTTTGTGTGAGCCTAGTCAATCCAACAAAAGGGCGAGGAGAGGATTTACGAGGATGTTGCCAGGACATTAGGGTCTGAGCTACAGGGAGAGGCTGAGACTCTATTCCTAGGAGCACTGGAGGATGAGGGGTGGGTACAAAATCATGATTGGAATAGATTGGGTAGACACACAGAGTCTCTTGCCCAGAGTAGGGGAATCGAGGGCCAGAGGACATAGGTTCAAGGTGAAGGGGAAGAGATTTAATAGGAATCTGAGGGTAACTTCTTCCACACAAAGGGTGGTGGGTGTATGGAATGAGCTGCCGGAGGAGGTAGTTGACGCTGGGACTATCCCAACCTTTAAGAAACAGGTACATTGTTTAAGAAGGAACTGCAGATGCTGCAAAAATCGAAATGCTGGAGTAACTCAGCGGGTGAGGCAGCATCTATGGAGGAGTCAAGAGTCAAGAGAGTTTATTGTCACGTGTCCCAGATAGGACAATGACATTCTTGCTTGCTGCAGCACACCAGAACATAGTAGGCATGAATACAGAACAGATCAGTGTGTCCATATACCATAGAATATATACGTATAAACACATAAATAAACAGATAAAGTGCAATGGACTATTAATGTTCAGAGTTTGTTTGAAGTTGTGTTTAATAGCCTGAAGGCTGTGGGGAAGAAGCTGTTCCTGAACCTGGATGTTGCAGATTTCAGGCTCCTGTACCTTCTACCTGAAGGCAGCGGAGAGATGAGTGTGTGGGTCCTTGATGATTATGCCAGCCTTTTTGAGGCGAGAAATGCTGGAGAATCACCATAGATGCTGCCTCACCCGCTGAGTTTCTCCAGCATTTTTTGTCTACTTTAGACAGGCACGGGGATAGGGCAGGTTTGGCGGGATATGGACCAAACGCGGGCAGGTGGGGCTGGTGTAGCTGGGACATGTTGGCCAGTGTGGGCGTGTTGGGCCGAAGGGCCTGAGTACACACTGTATCGTTCTGTGACTCTGTGCTGCCTGTCCCGCTGGGATACTCCAGCATTCGGTGTCTATCTCCTTCTCCAGGCTTGCCGTGTCAGATCGGAGCTGCGGGTAATTTTTCCTCGTTATTGCCTTTTCCCGCCTTCCACTAATTCACGGACACGTCAGCCGCCAGGGACTGCATTTCTTCGCGCTAAGCGCGGTTTGGACTGGGCAACCAACATTGATTATCTGTGTAAGATAAGAGTTAAAGCAATCCGGTCACCAGCTAAAGCCACCCCATCTTGCTATCGAGGGAGTACAGCGTAGGTTCACCAGGTTAATTCCCGGGATGGCGGGACTGGCATATGTTGATAGATTGGAGCAGCTGGGCTTGTACACTCTGGAGTTTAGAAGGATGAGAGGGGGTCTTAAGGGCCTGTCCCACTTTCACGACCTAATTCACGACCTCTGCCGAGTTTGCCCTTGACTCATACTCGCAGCATGGTCGTCACGAGGTCGTAGGAGGCCGTAGGTAGGTCGTAGGCACGTCGCGATGCTGGTCGTAGGTACTCCTGCCATCAAGTAGGCCGGGGAGTTTTTTCAACATGATGAAAAATGTCCACGAGTAAAAAAGTTTGTGAATTAGGTTGTAAAAGTGGGACAGGTGCTTTATTGAAATATATAAGATTATTAAGGGTTTGGACACAATAGAGGCAGGAAACATGTTCCCGATGTTGGGGGAGTCCAGAATCAGGGGCCACAGTTTAAGAATAAGGAGTAAGCCATTTAGAACAGAGATGAGGAAACACTTTTTCACACAGACAGTGGTGAGTCTGTGGAATTCGCTGCCTCAGAGGGCGGTGGAGGCCGGTTCTCTGGATACTTTCTAGAGAGAGTTAGATAGGACCCTTAGGGATAGCGGAGTCAGGGGATATGGGGAGAAGGCAGGAACGGGGTACTGATTGGGGATGATCAGCCATGATCACATTGAATCAGCCATGATCACATTGAGAAGGACCAAAAGGGTAACGATTTCAGGATTACTGCCTGTGCCGCGTGACAGTGAGAGTAGGAATGAAATGAGGTGGAGGATAAATGCGTGGCTGAGGGACTGGTGCAGTGGGCAGGGATTCAAGTTTCTTGATCACTGGGACCTCTTTTGGGGAAGGCATGATCTGTACACAAAGGACGGGTTGCACTTGAGCCCGAGGGGACCAATATCCTGGCAGGGAGATTTGCAAAGGCTACTGGGGAGACTTTAAACTAGAAAGGCTGGGGGGAGGGACTCGGGTAGAGGGGGCTAGGGTCAGGGTGTGGGGCAAGAGGCAGAGAAGGGAAGCACTCGGATCCAAAATGTAGGCGAGAAAGTTGAAAAAGATAATAGACAGAGAATAAGGGATGGTGGGTTTCTAAAATGTGTATATTTTAATGCTAGGAGCATTGTAAGTAAGGTGGACGAAACTTAGAGCCTGGATTGACACCTGGAAATATGATGTTGTGGCAATCAGTGAAACATGGTTGCAGGAGGGCTGTGATTGGAAACTAAATATTCCAGGATTTCGTTGCTTCAGGTGTGATAGAATTGGAGGGACCAGAGGTGGAGATGTTGCATTGCTTGTCAGACAAGATATTACAGCAGTGCTTTGGCAGGATAGATTAGAGGGCTCGTTTAGGGAGGCTATTTGGGTGGAACTGAAAAGTGGGAACGGTGTAGCAACACTTTTAGGGGTGTATTATAGACCGCCAAATGGGGAGCGAGAATTGGAAGAGCAAATATGTAAGGAGATAGCAGATATTAGTAGTAAGCACAAGGTAGTGATTGTGGGAGATTTCAATTTTCCAAAAATAGACTGGGAAACACATTCTGTAAATGGGCTGGATGGTTTGGAGTTTGTAAAATGTGTGCAGGATAGTTTTTTGCAGCAGTACATAGAGGTATCGACCAGAGAAGGGGCAGTGCTGGACCTCCTGTTAGGAAATGAGGCAGGTCAGGTGACGGAGGTATGCGTTGGTGAGCACTTCGGGACCAGTGATCACAATACCATTAGTTTCAATATAATTATGGAGAGAGTCAGAACTGGACCTAGGGTGGAGATTTTTGATTGGAGAAAGGCTAACTTTGAGGGAATGCGTAAGGATTTTAAAGGAGTGAATTGGGACACTTTGTTTCAAGGAAGGATGTAGAAGAGAAATGGAGGATATTTAAAGGGGAAATTGTAAGAGTACAGAATCTTTATGTCCCTGTTAGGTTGAAAGGAAATACTAAAAAATTGAAAGAGCCATGGTTTTCAAGGGAAATTGGACACTTGTTTTCGAAAAAAGAGAGATATCTACAATAATTATAGGAGGCATGGAGTAAATAAGGTGCTAGAGGAGTATAAAGAATATAAAAAGAATCTTAAGAAAGAAATTAGGAAGGCTAAAAGAAGATATGAGGTTGCTTTGGCAAGAAAGGTGAAAGTAAACCCAAAGGGTTTGTACAGCTTATATTAATAGCAAAAGGATAACGAGGGATAAAATTGGACCATTAGAGAACCAGAATGGACAGCTATCTGCAGAGCCAAAAGAAATGGGGGAGATATTGAACAATTTATTTTCTTCGGTATTCACCAAGGAGAAGGATATTGAACTCAGTGAGTTTAAGGGAAAAAGTAGAGTAGCTATGGAAACTATGAGATTCAAAGAGGAGGAAGTACTGACATTTGAAAAATATAAAAGTGGATAAGTCTCCAGGTCCTGACAGGATATTCCCTAGGACATTGAGGGAAGTTAGTGTAGAAATAGCAGGAGCTATGACAGAAATATTTCAAATGTCATTAGAAACGGGAATAGTGCCGGAGGATTGGTGTACTGCGCATGTTGTTCCATTGTTTAAAAAGGGTTCAAAGAATAAACCTAGCAATTATAGACCTATTAGTTTGACGTCAGTGGTGGGCAAATTAATGGAAAGGATACTTAGAGATAATATATATAAGCATCTGGATAAACAGGGTCTGATCAGGAACAGTCAACATGGATTTGTGCCTGGAAGGTCATGTTTGACAAACCTTCTTGAATTTTTTGAAGCGGTAACTAGGGAAATTGATGAGGGTAAAGCAGTGGACGTTGTCTATATGGATTTCAGTAAGGCCTTTGACAAGGTTCCCCATGGAAGGTTGGTTAAGAAGGTTCAATCTTTGGGTGTTAATGGCGGAGTAGCAAGATGGATTCATCAGTGGCTGAATGGGAGATGTCAGAGAGTAATGGTGGATGGCTGTTTGTCAGGTTGGAAGCCGGTGACCAGTGGGGTGCCTCAGGGATCTGTGTTGGGTCCACTGTTGTTTGTCATGTACATCAATGATCTGGATGATGGGGTGGAAAATTGGATAAGTAAGTATGCAGATGATACTAAGATAGGTGGTGTTGTGGATAATGAAGTAGATTTTCAAAGTCTACAGAGAGATTTGGGCCATTTGGAAAAGTGGGCTGAAAGATGGCAGATGGAGTTTAATGCTGATAAGTGTGAAGTGCTACATCTTGGCAGGACAAATCAAAATAGGACGTACATGGTAAATGGTAGGGAATTGAGGAATGCTGTGGAACAGAGGGATCTAGGAATAACTGTGCATAGTTCCCTGAAGGTGGAATCGCATGTAGATAGGGTGGTAAAGAAAGCCTTTGGTGTGCTGGCCTTTATAAATCAGAGCATTGAATATAGGAGTAGGGAAGTAATGTTAAAATTGTACAAGGCATTGGTAAGACCAATTCTGGAGTATGGTGTACAGTTTTGGTCGCCTAATTATAGGAAGGATGTCAACAAAATAGAGAGAGTACAGAGGAGAATTTACTAGAATGTTGCCTGGGTTCCAGCAACTATGTTACAGAGAAAGGTTTTGAACAAGTTAGGTCTTTATTCTTTGGAGCGCAGAAGGTTAAGGGGGGGACTTGATTGAGGTCTTTAAAATGATGAAAGGGATAGACAGAGTTGACGTGGATAAGCTTTTCCCATTGAGGGTAGGGAAGATTCAAACAAGAGGGCATGACATGAGAATTAAGGGACAGAAGTTTAGGAGTAACGTGAGGGGGAACTTCTTTACTCAGAGGGTGGTGGCTGTGTGGAATCAGCTTCCAGCAGAAGTGGTGGAGGCAGGATCGATTTTAACATTTAAAAGTAAAGTGGATAGGTATATGGACGTGAAGGGAATGGAGGGGTATGGTCTGAGTGCAGGTAGATGGGACTAGGGGAAAACAAATTGTCGGCACGGACTGGAAGGGCCGAGAGGGCCTGTTTCCGTGCTGTAATTGTTGTATGGTTATATGGTTATATGAATGGTGGTGCTGGCTCGAAGGGCCGAATGGCCTCCTCCTGCACCTATTGTCTATTGTCTATTGTTTATTGTCTATCTCCACCCAGTTGAAGATTAGTGTCTGATATGCACTGAAACACTTTCTCTCACACATTCCCCTTATCAAGATTCAATTTACATCTGAACTTTTATTCCATTAATTCGAAAACACCCAGGTTTACAGACAATTTTAGACAAAGATCTCATCCCCCATCTCTGTTCTAACGTCAGCGCAGTTTGACATTTGACGGCTCTGGACCTGTATTCGCTGGAGTTTAGGAAGGAACTGCAGATGCTGGTTTAAAATGAAGATAGACACAAAATGCTGGGGTATCGCAATTAGAACTAAATTGGAGTTTAGAAGATTGGGGGGGGGGGGCGTCATTGGGACTTCCCGAATAGTGAAAGGCCTGGATAGAGTGGATGAGGAGAGGATGTTTCCACTGGTGGGAAAAGTATAGGACCAGAGGTCACAGCCTCAGAATTATAGGATGTTCCTTTAGGAAGGAGATGTGGAGGAATGTCTTTCGTCAGAAGGTAGTGAATTTCCACAGAAGGCTGTTGAGGCCAAGTCAGTGGGTATTTTTTCAAGGCAGAGATGGATAGATTCTTGATTCGTACGGGTGTGGGGAGAAGGCAGGAGAATGGGGTTAGGAGGGAGAGATAGATCAGCCGTGATTGAATGGTGGAGTAGACTCGATGGGCCGAATATACCAGATCCTAACACAGTCAGTCAATGAGAATGTATATGTACAAATGCAGAATCAATAACTTTACCCCCTGGATAGGCAAAATCTACCCGCTGCTGGTATATTTACCCAGGTTGGGAACCCTTGGTCTACGTTAACCAGCACACTGGCACTATCCTACACAAACTAGGGACAATTGTTTTACTGTAGCCAATTAACCTACAAACCTGCACGTCTTTGGGATGTGTGAAGAAACCGGAGCACCCGGTGAAAACCCACGTGGTCCCAGGGAAACGCACAAACTCCGTACAGACAGCGTCCGTAGTCAGGATCGAGCCTGAGTCTCTGGCGCTGTGAGGCAGCAACTCTGCCGCTGCGCCACCGTGCCACCCACTCTGCCGATATGTCTGTCATTCTTGACCACGGGCGCTGTCTGCACGGAGTTTGTACGTTCTCCCTGTGGCTGCGTGGGTTTTCTCCGGGTGCCCCGGTTTCCTCCCACACTCCAAAGACGAGCAGGTTTGTAGATTAACTGGCTTCTGTAAAGTCAGTAATACGCACAAACATATATATCTACACATGTAAACACATCTAGAGACACACACGAACATATTCATATACTTAAACACACAGAGATACCCCGTCCCCTCAACACTTACACACATACACATGTGAACACACACGCACACACATACACATGCACGCACGGACATGCACATACGCACACACACACATACATTCATGCTCACACACGCATGTACACACACACACACACACACACACATACACACACACACGTGAACGCATACACCCATGCACACATATGTACATACACACATACAGGCACACACCCATGCACACACATACGGACATATTCACACACATGCGCACACATACACATGCGTGCACTGACACGCACATACTCACACATGCATACACGCATACTCACACACACACCCACATAAGCACACAAGTACACACACACATGCACACACACATACACACACACGTGCACACCCGTGCACACACGCACACATACTCGCACAGACACGCGATTACGCACACACACATACACGCATGCTCACACACACACACGCACACACATACACACATGTGAATGCGCACACACACACACATGCACATGCACACATACACGCACATACCCATGCATACAGATACACACACACAAGCGCACACACACGTGCACACCCTCACACACACACAGGCGCGCGCATACACATGCGCGCAGACACGCACATACGCTCACACACATACACGCATGTTCACACGCACGCACACACACGAGCAGACCACATACACGCACCCACCAAGGTACATACTAAGGGGACACTAGCATGGATACACACAGAGAGAAGAGAACAATATCCTTGAACTGGAGGGCAGGGTGAGCTTAAGGCACGCTTCTATTCACGGTGACTGTCATTAGTGCGAGGGATTCTGAACGGCTCTGCCTCAGAGTGAGTGTGCGGCATATTATATTGTACATGCTCGAGGTTTAGAAAAGGAAAGATGAAAATCTGTCGCGTCTTATCGCCAGTTTAATGGATAAACGTGAATCTCACGCTCCAGTTGCTTTGCCCCGGCCCTGCGATGGCTGCAAGCTAGGATTGCCTTCTACAATACTCTGAATCCATGACAGAGACGGCCCCCGGTACATCTTCACAATCACGGAGCAACAATATCGTAGGGTGACAAGACCACTACTCCAGAATATTGGCATATAACACCCTGCGAAGCGAGCAACTGCACGTGATGGTTTCGGAGGGGGAGTGAGTTCATCAGTTCATGCTCATAAGTGATAGGAGCAGAATTAGGGCCATTAGAAACATAGAAAAGGGACATAGAAAAAAAAATAGTAGGCCATTCGGCCCTTCGAGCCAGCACCTGCCATTCATGGCTGACCGTCCCCAATCAGTTACCCCGTTCCTGCCTTCTCCACGTATCCCCTGACTCCGCTATCTTTAAGAGCTATCTTGGACCGATGTAAACAGCTAGTGGAAGCTGCTGCCATTTCCAGAGGCCCAGCACATCTCAATGTCAAGGAGAGACTGGGTAGGTCTCACTTAGTGCTGGAGTCCTCAACGTCCACACTAGCTCTCCCCCACACAATCACCATACCAGCTGAGGGAACAACTGTGTGGCTGGACATGTCAATGTTCCACTCTGGGTAAGTCTAAATGGTCAGCAAGGGTCATCCAAAATCAGTAACCCCGTTCCTGCCTTCTCCCCATATCCCTTGAGTCCGTTAGGCCTAAGAGCTCTGTCTAAACTCTCGCTTGAAATTCTGCCCATCAAGCCTTCTCCACCATTCAATCATGGCTGATCTATCTCTCCCTCCCAACCCCATTCTCCTGCCTTCTCCCCATAACCTCTGACACCCGCACTAATCAAGAATCCATCTATCTCTGCCTTAAATATATCCACTGACTTGGCTTCCACAGCCTTCTGTGGCAAAGAATTCCACAGATTCACCACCCTCTGACTAATGAAATTCCTCCTCATCTCCTTTAAGAATAAGGGGTAAGCCATTTAGAATGGAGATGAGGAAACACTTTTTCACACAGAGAGTTGTGAGTCTGGGGAATTCTCGGCCTCAGAGGGCGGTGGAGGCCGGTTCTCTGGATACTTTTAAGAGAGAGCTAGATAGGGCTCTTAAAGATAGCGGAGTCAGGGGATATGGGGAGAAGGCAGGAACGGGGTACTGATTGGGGATGATCAGCCATGATCATATTGAATGGCGGTGCGGGCTCGTAGGGCCGAATGGCCTACTCCTGCACCTATTGTCTATTGTCTATTGTCTTCCTAAAATAATGTCCTTTAATTCTGAGGCTGTGACCTCTAGTCCTAGACTCTCCCACTGGTGGAAACATCCTCTCCACATCCACTCTACCCAAGCCTTGCACTATTCGGTAAGTTTTAATGAGGTGTCCCCTCGTCCTTCTAAACTCCAGCGAGTACAGGCCTGGTGCCGCTATCTCCGGGATCTCCGGTTTTCTTCCACACTCCAAAGACATGCGGGTTTTGTCGGCTAACTGGCTGAGGTAAAACTACAAATTGTCCCTGGTATGTGTAGGATAGAGTTACAGCCCTGTCCCACGGTGCGAGTTCATTCCAAGAGCTCTCCTGAGTTTAAAAAAAAATCAGTAAGCACGGAGAATGAACGTAGCGGGTACGTCGGAGCTCGGGGACGTCTCTTAGCGGCTCGTAACGCTAACGGCAGGTACTCGGGAAGACTCGCTAACGGCAGGTAAGCACGGGAAGACTCGTGAAGATTTTTCAACATGATGAAAGATGTCCACGGGAGCCCCAAGTACCTGCGAGCGGCCATTACCGTAAATCTCCGAGTTCGAATCAGGACACACTCGGGAGAGCTCTTGGAATGAACTCGTACCGCGGGACAGGGCTTTAAGTGTGCGGGGATCGCTGGTCGGCGCGGACGTAGGTCCGGTTTCCCTGCTGTGTCTCTAAAATAGACTGAAAATGTCAACCGTATGGAGCACCATTTCATTTATAAACCTCCAAAGACAACAAGCCGCCCGGCGAGAGTTATTGGTTTAATATCCAGAGAGAGAGAGAGAGAGAGAGAGAGAGAGAGGGAGAGAGAGAGAGGAGGCCATTGCAGGATTGGTCGCAGTCATGCTGAGGGTGTTTGTCAAATCCCGTGACATTTATTACCCTGCAGTAACGGAGTGTTTATGACGACTGCTGGAATAATGGGGACTTCACGCGGGGGAAACTGGGCCGTAGATCTCACTTCCCTGGCGCAGTGCCAAGACGAGGGAACATCTGACAAACCCTTTTTGCTTCTGAGTGAGCTGTCAGTCTGAGTAAGCGAACAACGAGATTTAGGCTTCGCTTCAGGTTTATCGTTGCCGGGCGTAGTGCCGAGGTGCAGTGTGAAGCCGCGCGATCCAGTCAGATAACGCGGGGTGTAAATACCACGAAGCCAATCTCAAGGGGCAGCAAGGCGCAGTGGTCGTGCGGGAACGGTGAGGTGGCGCGGCGGTAGAGTCGCCGCCTCACAGCGCCACAGGCCCGGGTTCGACCCCGACCACGGGCGCCTGTCTGTACGGAGTTTGCACGTGCTCCCCGCGACCCGCGTGGGTTTTCTCCCAGATCTTCGGTCTCTTCCCGCTCTCCAAAGACGCGCAGGATTGGAGGTTTAATCGGCTTCGATAAAATTGTAAATTGTCCCCAGCGTTTGGAGAGTGTACGGGGGGGGGGGGGGGGGATCGCTGGTCGGCGGGAACCTCGTGGGCCGAGGGGCCGGTGTCTGCGCTGTGTCTCTAAAACTATTAAAATTACAACTATAGTACAGATGTGTGAAAACGCACACCTCCAGATTCAGGGGCAGTTTCTTCCCAGCTGTTATCAGGCAACTAAACCATCCTACCACAACCAGAGAGCAGCGCTGAACTACTATCTACCGCTTTGGAGACCCTCGGATATCTTTGATCGGACTTTGCTGGCTTTACCTTGCACTAAACGTTATTCCCTTATCATGTGTCGGTACACCGTAAATGGATCGATTGTAGTCATGCGTTGTCTTTCCGCTGGTAGACAAAAAGTACTAAAGAAACTCAGCGGGTGAGGCAGCATCCACGGAGCGAAGGAAATAGGCGACGTTTCGGGCCGAAACCCTTCTGCAGACTGTAACCATGCATTGTCTTTCTGCTGACCCAACGAAAAGCTTTTCAATAGCTTTTATAGCTTGACAATACACTAACCCGTCACTGAATGTGCAGATGCTGGTTTAGATCGAAGGGAGACGCAAAATGCTGGGGTAACTCGGGCAGCCTCTCTGGAGGAGTGAAGGAATGGGTGACGTTTCAGGTCGAGACCCTTCTTCAGGCTCAGGGGAGAGGGAGGCACAGAGATATGGAAGGGTGAGGAGTGAAAACACCGATCAGAGCAGACTTGAACTTCATTTCGCCTTCCATCACGGTGAGGAATGTGTCGGAGGCGAATAAAGCGTGATTCTGATTCTGATGATGAAGGAACCTTAGAATGGATCATTGTTGGCTGAGGGGAAGGGTGACTACGCGGCGGACAGAGTGTAAAATTAATCAGGAGGACAGTGAAACTAGTCGGAGAACTCGGGTGGGGGAGGGATGGGGAGAGAGAGGGTTGTTGCAGACGGCTGTGGAAGCCAAGCCAATGGATATTTTAGTAGCTGAGATAGATGGATGCTTGATCAGTACGGGTGTCAGGGGTTACGGGAGAAGGCAGGAGAATGGGGTCAGGAGGGAGAGATAGATCAGCCTTGATTGAATGGCGGAGAGGGCCGAATGGCCTAATTGTGCTCCTATCACATGACCTTATGTGTTGAAGTTAGAGAAGTCAGCGCTCATACCCGCTGGGGTGTAAAGCTGCCCAAGCGAAATATGAGGTGCTGCTCCTCCAATCTGCGCTGGGCCTCACTCTGGCAATGGAGGAGGCCCAGGACAGACAGGTCGATGTGGGAAGTTTAGGTTCAGGTAGCTCATTGTCACGTTCACCGAGGTGCTGGTCAAAACAAAGAAGTGCAAATAAGTCAGATAAAACTCTACGTAAATACGATGAAGCCACTCGCGAGCTGCTGCCTTACAGCGCCAGAGGCCTGGGTTCGAACCTGGTCTTTAACGGGACTTTACCTTGCACCAAACGTTACTCCCTTGATCATGTATCCATATGTCGTGGACAATTGTAATCATGCCTAGATTTTTCAAATGGCACGGAATGGCACGCAACAAAACGCTCGTCACCGTGAAGCGCCACTCGCCCGGCTCGAGAGGAACCTTCTGCTGTTCCCGTTAGCGTCACGGCAAAGAGAACTTGTTCCCCGATGTTGGGGGGAGTCCAGAACCAGGGGTCACACACAGTTTAAGAATAAAGGGTCGGCCATTTAGGACTGAGATGAGGAAAAACATTTTCTGCCACAGAAGGCGGTGGAGGCCGTTTTCAAGAGTTAGATTTAGCTCTTAGGGCTAACGGAATCAAGGGATAAGGGGGATAAAGCGGGAATGGGGGTACAGATTTTGGAATGATCAGCCATGATGATATTGAATGGCGGTGCTGGCTTGAAGGGCTGAATGGCCGACTCCTGCACCTATTTTTCTATGTTTCCATGTTTTGCAACTGGTGAAGCCAAGCTGAGAAACACCACCCCCCCCCTCTCTTCCCTCCCTCCCCACCCTCCCTCCCTTTCAATAGACAATAGACAACAGGAGTAGGCCATTCGGCCCTTCAAGCCAGCCCCGCCACCACCCTCCCTCCCTCCCTCCCCCCCCCCCCGTGCCAGCTCGGTGCGAAGGAGAGGAGAGTTACCGGGTTGATCTTCATGGTTCCCCGGACCTTCCTG
>CM069139.1:9473455-9495955 GCA_035221665.1 Okamejei kenojei
TGTATGACTCTTTTACCTTCTCTCCTGCTCTCTTTGGTGAGAGGAGAAAGGACTCGGTGACATTAGGAAGAGTTTATCACTTCCAGGTGCCCACTATAGTCCTGTTACCATGGTTGCTGGCATCAGTATATCAATTAGGAGGCAGTTGGACAGGTCCATGGATAGGACAGGTTTGGAGGGATATGGGCCAAAGGCAGGCGGGTGGGACATAGAAACATAGAAATATAGAAAATAGGCCCTTTGGACCTATTTGGACCGAATGGACCGAATGGCCCTTCGAGCCTGCACCGCCATTCAATATGATCACGGCTGATCAACCAACTCAGTATCCTGTACCTGCCTTCTCTCCATACCCCCTGATCCCTTTAGCCACAAGGGCCACATCTAATTCCCTCTTAAATATAGCCAATGAACTGGCCTCAACTACCTTCTGTGGCAGAGAATTCCACAGATTCACCACTCTCTGTGTGAAAAATGTTTTCCCCATCTCGGTCCTAAAGGAATTCCCCCTTATCCTTAAACTGTGACCCCCTGTTCTGGACCTCCCCAACATCGGGAACACAGTGTTTTACTTAGAGGGAGGCTGTTCGGCCCATCGAATGCATCGGGAACATCGGGACTAGTGTAGCTGGGACATGTTGGCCGGTGCGGGCAAGTTGGGCTGAAGGGCTTGTTTCCACGCTGTATGACTCAATGTTGGAGATAACTGGTTTGCCAAATTAACACGATAGAGGCTCAAGAGGGGGGAATGATTTACTAGGAACCTGAGGGGCAACTTTTTCACACAAAAAGGGTGGTGGGTGCATGAAACGAGCTGCCAGAGGAGGTGGTTGAGACAGATATAATCTCAATATTTAAGGAACATTTGGGCAGGTTTGGAGGGATATGGGCCAAACGCGGGCTGGTGGGGCGGGTTTAGCTGGGACATGTCCCATTAGTGAATGGGATTGTTACGTTTGCTCTGAAGGCTGGCATGCATTTGATAGGCCGGACAGCCTCCCTCTAAATAAAAAATCAATAGAAAAATGATATATTTGGGAGACATTGACGTTTAATTCGCTTCACACGCACACGCTTTTGGATCTAAGGGCGTTCTTTGGATCTAAGGGCGCAGCGGTAGAGTTGCTGCCTTACTACGCCAGGGACCCGGGTTCCAACCTGACTAACTACGGGTGCTGTCTGTGCAGAGTTTGCACGCTCTCCCGGTGGGTTATCTCTGAGATCTCCCGTGTCCTCCCACACTCCAAAGAGCGTACAGGTTTGTAGGTCAATCGGCTTGGTGTACATGTAAAGTCGACCCTAGTGTGTGTGGGATGGCGTTAGTGCGCGGGGATCGCCGGTCGGCGCGGACTCGGTGGGCCGGAGGGCCTGTTTCCGCGCTGCGTGCGTGCCTGCAATAATGTGGACCTCTCCGTGGGCCTGGCCAATAACTGATTAACAACGCCCTCTGTCATGTCCTGCCCACAGCCACAGCTTGTTCACAATATCTTTGCCAGGCACCACATTTGCATTTAAATGTGCTTTACCCGAGGAACATTCACTTAAACCAATTTTAACCTCGTTTTTGAGTCTTCTTTCCGCGCGTTTCAGCACAAGGTCCGTACTTTTGACAAACCAATGGTCAAATCGAAAATTAAATGAAAATTAAAATTAAAAGCCAAAAGCGAAAAGGCCCTTCCTTTGAGATCAGAGAACGCGGTTGCTCGGGATGTGAGTGGGGTCAGGTTTGGCGTACCGGTGTTCAGGTGAGGTCACCCTGAGGGATGCCATTTCACTGGATTGGATGGACCCCAAAAACTGGAGTGATGTAGCAGCAGCTAGTGGTGGGGCTGGGTATTCGGAACCCTCGTCATTGGTCGGGACTGTTACAACACCGGGGGTTCCTTCCCTGGCTATTGAGAGTGATCAGTAGTTAGCGCTGTTCGCATCGACTGGAGCTGTAATCGTTAGTTCTAGACAAGGTGGGCGGTGTTTTTGAGCATTTGCTTGTGTGAATCAAGAATATTTCGCTCAACCTCACTACAGTAACTCACTGCGGGTCAGGCAGCATCTCTGGAGAAAAGGAATAGGTGACGTTTTGGGCCGAGAACCTTCTTCAGAAGAGCCCAAAGCATCTGAGGAAGGTGCTCGATCCGAAACGACGTCTCTCCAGGGATGCCGCACGGAGTTTGTACGTTCTCCCCGTGACTTGCGTGGGTTGTCTCCCAGATCTTCAGTTCCCTCCCACACTCCAAAGAGGTGCAGGTTTGTTGGTTAATCGGCCCTGGTGTAATTGTAAATTCTCCCTGGCGTGTGTAGGATGGTGTCAGTGTGAGGGGATCAGCTGGTCGGCACGGACTCGGTGGGCCGAAGGGCCTGTTTCCGAGCTGTATCTCTAAACGGAACGGCAGACGCTGGTGTAAACTGAAGACAGACACAAAAAGCTGGAGTAACTCAGCGGGACAGGCAGCATCTCTGGAGAAAAGGAATGGGCAACGTCTCGGTCCGAGAGCCTTCTTTCGTTAGACTAAGCCCGCATCTGGAGCTCCTTCCTACGCAGCCTGCGGAACTCCGATAAGTCGCGATAAGACTGTTGCGTGTGCCTGACATTGAAGAAAGTTGTCTGAAGAAGGGTCTCGACCCGAAACCTCACCCGTTCCTTCTCTCCAGAGACGCTGCCCGCCCCGCTGAGTGTCTATCTCCGGTTGAAGCCAGCATCTGCAGTTCCTTCCTACACACCAGAGTGCAAAGGGGATTTAAGAGGAAGTTGCCAGGACTCGAGGGTCTGATAGGGACAAGTTGGACAGGCTTGGAATCTATTCCTTGGAGCGGATCGGGGGGCTGAGAGGTGATCTTATAGACTTGTATAAAATAATAAAGGGAACTGAATGGGTGAATGTACAGGGTCTTTTATCCAGAGAGGGGGGAATCTATAATGAGAGGATGTAGATTTAAGATTGAGAGGGGGAAAGCCTTTTAGCCAGGGTAGGGGTATCAGAAACAAGAGGACATATGTCTAAGGTGAAGATGGACACAAAAAGCTGGAGCAACTCAACGGGACTGGCAGCATCTCTGGAGAGAAGGAATGGGAGACGTTTCGGGTCGAGACCCTTCTTCAGACTGGTCAGGGATCAGGGAAACGAGAGATATAGACGGTGATGTGGAGAGATAAAGAACAATGAATGAAAGATATGCAAAAATGTAACAATGATAAAGGAAACAGGCCGTTGTTGGCTGTTTGTTGGGTGGAAACTAGAAGCTGGTGTGACTTGGGTGGGGGAGGGATAGAGAAAGGTGGAATGCTGGGGCTGCCTGAAGTGAGAGAAATCAATATTCACACCACTGGGCTGTAAGCTGATCAAGCGAAATATGAGATGCAGTTCCTCCAATTTGCGTTTAGCCTCACTCTGACAATGGAGGAGGCCCAGGACAGAAAGGTCTGTGTGGGAATGGGAAGGAGAATTAAAGTGTTTAGCCACCGGGAGATCAGGCGGGCTGAGCAAAGGTGTTCCGCGAAACGATCGCTAAGTCTACGCTTGGTCTCGCCGATGTATAAGAGTCCACATCTTGAACAACGGATACAGTAGATGAGGTTGGAGGAGGTGCGAGTGAACCTCTGCCTGACCTGAAAGGACTGTTGGAGTCCCTGGACAGAGTCGAGGGAGGAGGTTTAGGAACAGGTGTTGCATCTCCTGCGGTTGCAGGGGAAGGTACCAGGGGAGGGGGGGTGGGTCTGATGGGAAGGGACGAGTTGACCAGGGCGTTGCGGAGGGAACGGTCTCTGCGGAAGGTGGAAAGGGGTGGAGATGGGAAAATGTGGCTGGTGGTGGGATCCCGTTGGAGGTGGCAGAAATTTTGGAGGATTATGTGCTGTACGCGACGGCTGATGGGGTGGAAGGTGAGAACACGGGGGACTCTGTCCCTGTTGCGACTAGGGGGTAGGGGGAGCAAGGGCAGAGCTGGGGGGTGCTGAGGAGGGCCTCATCTATGGTGGGAGAGGGGAACCTAAACATGTCCACCAAAAGAATGAGGACATGTTTAGGTGAGAAGAGCAAGATTTAATAGGAACTTGAGGGGCAACTTTTTAAAATGGAAGGGTGGGTGTATGGAGCGAGCTGCCAGAGGAGGTAGTAGAGGCAGGTACCACAACATCATTTACAAGACATTTGGACAGGTACTGGGATAGGAGAGGCTTGGAGGGAAATAGGCCAAATGTGGGCAAATGGGATGAGCTGGTCGAACAAGACGTCCTTGGAAGGCAAACAGTGGAGGCCTTGCAACAGCCTGGGGCTCGCCTGAATTGGTCACCCCTCTCCCCTTGAGACCTCATGTGCAGGCCGCTTAGTATATTTTAAGTTTAGAGGTACAGCGCGGAAACAGGCCCTCTGGCCCACCGGGTCCGCGCCGACCAGCGATCCCCACACATTAACACTATCCTACACACACTAGGGACAATTAACATTTTTTTTTACCGAAGCCAATTGACCTACAAACCTGCACGTCTTTGGAGTGTGGGAGGAAACCGGAGCACCCGGAGAAAACCCACGCAGGTCACGGGGAGAACGTGCAAACTCTGTACAGACAGCACCCGTAGTTGGGATCGAACCGGGGTCCCGGGTGCTGAGAGGCAGCAAGTCTACCGATGCGCCACCGTGCTGCCCTCTGGCCTTTGAAAATGGCACCAAAACATGGCGTGTCTCGTTTGCGTAAAGGAGTATTTCTGTACACTTTGCTAATCGGGGGTTGTGCTTTGTTCAGGCAATACTCTGAGCTGGGCTGTAGGTAAGAAATTAATTTCAATGTGGAAGTGGAGAGGATGTTTCCACTGGTGGGAGATTCTAGGACTAGAGGTCAAAGCCTCAGAATTCAAGGACGTTCTTTTAGGAAGGAGATGAGGAGAAATCTCTTTGGTCAGAGGGTGGTGAATCTGTGGAATTCGTTGCCACAGAAGGCTGTGGAGGCCTAGTCAGTGGATATATTTAAGACAGAGATAGATAGATTCTTGAATAGTACGGGCGTCAGGGGTTATGGGGAGAAGGCATGGTGGAGAATGGGGTTTGTAGGGAGAGATACAGCCATGATTGAATGGCGGAGTTGACTTGATGGGCCGAATGGCCTAATTCTACTATTATCCCCTATGACAAAGTGGCGTTGAACCTTTGACCCTTGAACCTCCCCAAGGTTTGGATGAGGCCCTGTCGGAATAAGCGGCCCACTCCGCACATGAGCCAAACAACCCCTCCCAAACAAGCAGACCAAACTCAATGGTGCTCGTGAGATCCTGCTTTGCCCAGGACGCCCTTTTTCTCCAGTTGAAGGCAGGCCCTGGCCATCTCGGAACACCAAATAGTAAACCTTACACTCGTCCTCACGCCCAACTTCAAGGGAACAGTTTCAAAAAGCAAACATGGCGAGGTTAGTGAGCATCAAACAGGTTCAAGGTAAATGCAATAACCATGCATGCAGCAAGTTGAATATTAATCCCGCGTCATATTACCTTTAACAATGAGCGTTAAAGGGACTTTATTAATTTAGGATCTTGGGTATAAGATGATAGATATTAATAAAAAAAACTCCATTTAGGTTAATTTGAAGTTGCTTATAAAATATTAAGGCTTTTCGAGTGGACTCCATTTTAGAATCAAACTTAATTTCCACAAATTTACCAGAACCCAGTGAATTATCTTGTAAGTCGCACGTTACAATTCGCCTTTTTTAGACAAAGTCCATGCAAAACTTAACAAGAAGTCAACACGCTGACAGTCCCTTTAACTACAGTTTAATAATGATAAATTATAAAGATATTTATCAATATAAAAAAGCAGCAAGTTATAAATTACATTAAGACCTTCGTTCAACAGCCAAGATTATTATTATTATTATTTTTTTTAAGTTACTTGTTTTAACAATCAAGACTTTAATGCAAGCTTTAGGTTTTCCTTTCCTTTTAAAAATAACGAGAGCACAGAAGTGAAAGAGTTAATGTTAAAGTTTTTAACTGGAGATTTACCTTTCTCTTGTAGCCATTCATCAAATACTATCCCTCTGAATTTTTTGGGGACTTTCGTTTTAGCAATCGCCAGGCGTTCATTATCAATGTTTCCTTTAAAGTTTAAAGAGACAGCTTAAAAGAAAAAAAAATCTGGAACGTCAAGGGTTAACACCGAACATTTTACATTTTAATTACAAATTGTTTGTTGTGAAGTAAATTAAAGAAAAATGCAAAGTCAACGTCAGGGTTTGTTTAAGGGCCATTTGAGATTTATAGCGTGTTCACCAAGTTAACTCGCTCTTAAGTCGTACTGCGCTTACTAAATGCTGAGGTCGTGATGGCATTAAATTGTCACTGTT
Organism: Okamejei kenojei; assembly: GCA_035221665.1. Taxonomy (NCBI): domain Eukaryota; kingdom Metazoa; phylum Chordata; class Chondrichthyes; order Rajiformes; family Rajidae; genus Okamejei; species Okamejei kenojei. The sequence continues at coordinate 9,479,786 of CM069139.1, forward strand.
ATTTCCAACTCGGTTTTATGTGACCAGGCGGTGATCTTCGAACTGATTTTAAACGGGAAGGAGTCTGGGTTTGAATGGTTAGTTTTGTTTAGTTTGGAGATGCGACGCGGAAAACGGGGCCTTCGACCCACCGAGTCTGCGGCGACCAGCGATCCCCGCACACTAACACCATCCGTTTCTTCCCAGCTGATCGGCAACTGAACCGTCTGCTGAGTCGTCCTGCCACAACCAGAGAGCAGTCCCGAATTACTATCTACCTCGTTGGTGACCCTCGGACTATCCTTTCTGCCTCCTTCCCCCCCTCCCCTCCCCAGCTCTCCCACAGCCCACTGTCTCCGCCTCTTCCTTTCTTCTTCCCGCCCCCCCCAACCCCCTCCCACCCCCACATCAGTCTGAAGAAGGGTCTCGACCCGAAACGTCACCCATTTCCTTCGCTCCATAGATGCTGCCTCACCCGCTGAGTTTCTCCAGCATTTTTTGTTCACACTCGGACTATCCTTGATCTGGCTTTGCCTTGCACTGAGCGTTATTCCCATAGCATGAACCCGCACACTGTAAATGGGTCGATTGTAATCTGTGTCCTTTCACTGTACCTCGGTACGCGTGGCAATAAACGTAACTAACTAACATAAGGGCCGATTTGCAAATTTTTCTTTCAACAAAGTCAATTAGCCTACAAACCTGCACGTCTTTGGGATGTGGGAGGAAACCGGAGCGCCCGGAGAAAACCCACGCAGGTCACGGGGAGAAGGGACAAACTCCGTGCAGGCAGCGCCCGTAGTCGGGATCGAACCTGGGCCTCTGGCGCTGCTCCGCCGTGGGGGGAGTCGTTGCTTTGCCTCTGCATTTGATCGATGAACATCCTTGGGTCAATCGGTTCCTCGAGCTATTCCATAAACTCACATCTGGTCTGCAGCCTACCTCCACCCAGACGGGTTTTCCAGACGTCACTTATCAGCACCCGTGTAGTCACACATCTAACGGGTGTCGGGGGTTACGGGGAGAAGGCAGGTGAATGGGGTTAGGAGGGAGAGATAGATCAGCCGTGATTGAATGGCGGAGTGGACTTGATGGGCCGAATGGCCTAATTCTGCCCCGATCACCTATGAACATTCCTTTTTTCCCCCCCACAAGGTTCATGACGCTCGTTTATAAGCCACAGGAGCAGAATTAGGCCTTTCGGCCCATTGAGTCCACTCCGCCATTCAACCATGGCTGATCTATCTCTCCCTCCTAACCCCATTCTCCTGCCTTCTCCCCGTAACCCCTGACACCCGCACTAATCAAGAATCTATCTATCTCCTCCTTAAGTATATCCATCGGCCTGGCTGTGGCAAAGAATTCCACAGATTCACCACCCTCCGACTGAAGAAATTCCTCCTCATCTCCTTTGTAAAGGTACATCCTCTTATTCTGAGGCTGTGCGCTCTAGTCCTAGACTCTCCCACTGGTGGAAACATCCTCTCCGCATCCGCTCTATCCAGGCCTTTCACCCACAGGGAGGTGGGTGTAAACCACAGTGCTGGCAGGGAGTACGTGCAAACTCCACACCGACAGCACTGGAAGTCAGGATTGGATCCAAGCGACTGGAGCTGTATCATTGACTGCTGTGTCCGTGTACCTGCTACAGCGTCACTAAGTCAAAGGTGCTATACAAATGAAAGATCTTGCTGTTGAGCTCAATTTGTTCCATTCTAAGTCTGTGTGGGAAGGAACTGCAGGTACTGGTTTATACCGAAGATAGACGCAAAGTGCTGGAGTAATTCAGCGGGTCAGGCAGCATCTCCAGTAGAGCTGCTGCCTCTCAGCGCCGGAGACCCGGGTTCGATCCTGACCACGGGCGCTGCCTGTATGGAGTTTGCACGTTCTCCCCGTGACCTGCGTGGGTTTTCTCTGAGATCTTCGGTTTCCTCCCGCGCTCCAAAGACGTGCAGGTCTGTAGGTGAACTGGCGTGACATGAATGTAAAATTGCCCCTAGTGTATGTAAGCTAGAGTGCGTGTGCGGGGATCGCTGATCGGTGTGGACCCGGTGGTCCGAAGGGCCTGGTTCCGTGCTGTATATCTAAGTTTGAACAAAACCAAACTAAACTGCCTGTGGCAACGAATTCCACAGATTCACCACCCTCTGACTGAAGAAATTCCTCCTCATCTCCTTTCTAAAGGTACCTCCTTTTATTCTGAGGCTGTGGCTGGCCTCACATGGCTTTAAGACTAAGGGGTAAGCCATTTAGAGCGGAGACGAGGAAACGCTTTTTCACACAGAGAGTGGCGAGTCTGTGGAATTCTCTGCCTCAGAGGGCGGTGGAGGCCGGTTCTCTGGATACAAGAGAGAGCTAGATAGGGCTCTTAAAGATAGCGGAGTCAGGGGATATGGGGAGAAGGCAGGAACGGGGTACTGATTGGAGATGATCAGCCATGATCACATTGAATGGCGGTGCTGGCTCGAAGGGCCGAATGGCCTACTCCTGCACCTATTGTCTGTTGACTATTGAAGCTTTTACCTTGCCAGGAAAATAACAGTGAAACCTATCTGCCGACAACAAATTGTATCATTTAAATATTTTTTGTGGATAAAAGACAATGAGTGGATCTCAAGTTCTTTCAAGAAAGATGCAACAAAAAGAAGCACTTTAAGTTCTGAATAGCCCACAAATGAGACCACAAGATATGGATGCGGACGTTTTAGAATCCATTCTCGTGGCCAGGTGAGGCCTAGCCCAGGGGGGGACGGGATGAAACTTTTATTTTATCTTTTAGTCATTTTTAATGGACTGAACATGCAGAGTCATTCCATTCCATTTACCATCATAACTTAGACATGTATGAACGATATAACACAACGCAAAGTACAGATAGTAGGGACGTCAGTCAGTACATTGCACGCCCGCGATCCAAACGCTAATGAGTTTCATGACGGCAAATTAATATTCTGATCAAAGTGGAATTTAGAAGGATGAGAGGGGATCTCATTGAAACATATGAGATTGTTAAGGGCTTGGACATGCTAGAGGCAGGAAACATGTTCCCGATGTTGGGGGAGTCCAGAACCAGGGGCCACAGTTTAAGAATAAGGAGTAAGCCATTTAGAACGGAGACGAGGAAACACTGTTTCTCACAGGGAGTGGTGAGTCTGTGGAATTCTCTGCCTCAGAGGGCGGTGGAGGCCAGTTCTCTGGATGCTTTCAAGAGAGAGCTAGATAGGGCTCTTAAAGATAGCGGAGTCAGGGGGATATGGGGAGAAGGCAGGAACGGGGTACTGATTGGGGATGGTCAGCCATGGTCACGTTGAGTGGCGGTGCTGGCTCGAAGGGCCGAATGGCCTGCTCCTGCACCTGTTGTCTGTTGTCGAACATCTGCATTATTTTTGAACAAAACAACAAATATGCCATTTCTATATGGGAAGGAGCTGCAGATGCGGGTTCAAACCGAAGGTAGACGCACAGTGGATATTTTATGAGGCAGAGATAGATAAATTCTTGATTAGTATGGGTGTCAGGGGCTATGGGGAGAAGGCAGGAGAATGGGGTTCGGAGGGAGAGACAGATCAGCCATGATTGAATGGCGGAGTAGACTCGATGGGCCGAATGGCCCAATTCTGCTCCTATCACATGATCTTGTGACCTTATGATCTTATGACCTTCAGTCTGGAGAAGGGTCTCGACCCGAAACGTCATCTATTCCTTCGCTCCATAGATGCTGCCCCACCCGCTGAGATTCCCCAGCATTTTTATCTTCCTTCTTTCTTATAAAAAGCAGGAGTAACTCACAGATTCCACAGATTCCACATAATTCCACAGATTCACAACTCTCTGGGTGAAAAAGGTTTTTCGTCATCTCAGTCCTAAATGGCCTACCCCTTATTACTTAAACTGTGTGACCCCTGGTTCTGGACTCCCCCAACATGGGGAACATTTTTCCTGCATCTAGCCTGTACAATCCCTTAAGAATTTTATATGTTTCTATAAGATCCTCTTTCATCCTTTAGATTCTAGTGAATACAAGGCCAGTCAACCCATTCTTTCATCGTATATCAGTCCCGCCATCCTGGGAATGAACCTACGCTGCACTCCCTCAATAGAAATAATGTCCTTCCTCAAATTGGGGGACCAAAACTGCACACAATACTCCAGGTGCGGTCTCACCAGGGCCATGTACAACTGCAGTGGGACCTCTTTGCTCCTAAATTCAAATCCTCTCGCAATGAAGGCCAACACGCCATCAGCTTTCTTCACTGCCTGCTGCACCTGCCTGCTTACTGTAGCTGCATGCTTACCTTCAGTGCCTCTATAAGATTCCCTCTCATCCTTCTAAATTCCAGTGAATACAGAAGGCATTCTGCCGAGTTTGAACAAAAGACTTTCCTTGGGACTTCAGGTTTTTACTGCCTCTGGTTTATGACGCTCTGGAGATCTGTTCCAGACCTTATACTTCACTTTTATCCCTGTCACCTCGTCCTAAATCCTTTGAGAGACACGGGCTCTGTTCAGCTAACGCAGGAAGACGTCTGCACCTTATTACCCGCTTAAATCACGGATATTAAACTGAGTGCGTGCGTGTGTGCGTGTGCGTGTGTGTGTGTGTGTGTGCTCTACATCTTCCAGCCCGTTATTGATGGCAGAGTGTCAGGTTTCTAATTGTTGAATCACCTTCAACAGTGCCCTTCCCAAGCGACAGAAACACTCGCTTCCCTCGCCTGCGAGGATAGCTTTAGGAGGGCTGAATGGCCTCATCTGTCCCAAACCTATCCACGCAGATCAGAAGTTCATAAGCCCCTAGGAAGAAGCAGAATCAGGCCATTCAGCCCATCGAGCCCATACTCCTAAAGACGTACAGGTTTGTAGTCCAATTCCAAGTTCGTTACATTCATTGCCACACGCACCTATTGCTACAGTGAGATTTGAGTTACCAACTTAATTGGCTTCTGTATTTGAGGGCGGGGGGGTGGATGGGGGGTGGGGGGGGTGGTAGTTGAAGAGACTGTGGGGAGAATTTTTTTTTTGTAACGTCAGATTAACATAGAGTTTCTGAAAGAAGGGTAGATGGTGGAGGTTGGTTATGGCATCTTGGACCAAAGGGCGTGTTTCCTTTCTGTCTCTTTGAAACCAAACCAGAAAGATATCATCTATATCATGGAAACCAATCTAGTCCTGGTCATTTGTCCCATCAAGACACCTGACTGTTTGTCGGCACTGGGCCTGTACTCGCTGGAGGTTAGAAGGATGAGGGGGGCAGACCTCGTTGAAATAGTGAAAGGCTTGGAGAGAGTGGATGTGGAGAGGATGCTTCCACTGGGTGGGAGAGTCTAGGCCCAGAGGTTATAGGCCCAGAATTAAAGTACGTTCCTTTAGGAAGGAGATGAGGAGAAATTTCTTCAGTCAGAGGGTGGTGAATCTGTGGAATTCTTTGCCACAAAAGGCTGTGGAGGCCAAGTCAGTGGATATTTTTGAGGCGGAGATAGATAGATTCTTGATCAGTATGGGTATCAAGGGTTATGGGGGGAAGGCAGGAGAATGGGGTTAGGAGAGAGAGACAGATCAGCCGTGATTTGATGGCGGTGTGGACTTGACGGGCCGAGTGGCCTAATTCCACTCCTATCACTTATGGCCGTATGAGATAGTCATGGATGGGTATTGGTCAACAGCTTCACCTATCAGCATCTTCATAGGTTTTAAGAGCAGAGCGAGGCCATTCGGTCCATCGAGTCTACTTTGCATTTGATCATGGCTGATCTATCTTTCCCCCTTATCCCCATTGAGGGGATCTTATTGAAACATATAAGATTATTATGGGTTTGGACACGCTAAGGGCAGGAAACATGTTCCCAATGTTGGAGGAGTTCAGAACCAGGGGCCACAGTTTAAGAATAAGGGGTAAGCCCTTTAGAACATAGACGAGGAAACACGTTTTCACACAGGGGGTTGTGAGTCTGTGGAATTCTCTGCCTCAGAGGCCGGTTCTCTGGATGCTTTCAAGAGAGAGCTAGATAGGGCTCTTAAAGATAGCGGAGTCAGGGGATATGGGGAGAAGGCAGGAACGGGGTACTGATTGGGGATGATCAGCCGTGATCACATTGAATGGCGGTGCTGGCTCGAAGGGCCGAATGGCCTACTCCTGCACCTATTGTCGATTGTCCATTGTGTCTCAAACTCTCAAACGGCACCTTTGAGAGTTGTACGGATCACACATCAAGGACGTAGCCCCAGCACTGGCCCAAATGACAGTGATAAATGTTTCACCTCATTCCTCAGTGGTTCTGGACGTCACTTGATCCCCCTGGTACCTCTCCTGCCTTTTGTTACCATGCCATCTATTTTGCCAACCCGGAACTTTAAACCAAAATAAAGTACTCGGGCAAAAGCAATCCGCAAATAACATTAAATGCACCTGCGACCGCTTTGGGTACCAGCTCAGCTCTTTGGCTTAGATAGTTTAGTTTTAGGTTTGAGACAAAGAGTGCAAACAGACCCTTCGGCCCACCGGGTCCACGCCGACCAGCGATCCCCGCACACTAACACTATCCGACACAATGACTTGAAGGGTCTCGACCCCAAACGTCACCTATTCCTTCTGCCTCACCCGCTTCTGGAGTTTCTCCGGCATTTTTGTCTACCGTTGATTTTTCCAGCATCTGCAGTTCTTTCTTAAACAATCCTACGCACACTGGTGTTTTTATTACATTTCCATTTACTATTGCCATTTATACCGAGCCAATTAACCTACAAACCTGTACGACCATGGAGTGTGGGAGGAAACCGAAGATCCCGGAGGAAAACCCACGCGGTCACGGGGGGAGCGTACAAACTCCACACAGACAGCACCCCTTGTCAGGATCGAACCCTGGTCTCTGCCACTGTGAGGCAGCGGTTCTACCCTCTGCGCCACTGTGCTGCCCCTAACATGGCGGTGGAGGCCGGCTCTCTGGATACTTTCAAGAGAGAGCTAGATAGGGCTCTTAAAGATAGCGGAGTCAGGGGATATGGGGAGAAGGCAGGAACGGGGTACTGATTGTGGATGATCAGCCATGATCACATTGAATGGTGGTTCTGGCTGGAAGGGCCAAATGGCCTACTCCTGCACCTATTGTTTATTGTCTCGGAGAACATAATTAGCTTTCTGATATTCCTATTCCTAGTTTAGTTTGGAGATATGGCCCATAAACAGGCCCTTCGGCCCTTTTAGTCCGCGCTGACCAGTGATCACCCCCTGCACTAATTCTATCCCACACGCACGGGGGACAATTTACAGGAGGCAATCAACCTACAAACCTGTACGTCTTTGAGACTTCGCAGGAAACCGGAGCACCCGGAGAAAACCCAACGAGGTCCCAGGTTTCTGAACCACCCTATCAACAACTAGAAGGTAGACAAAAATGCTGGAGAAACTCAGCGGGTGAGGCAGCATCTATGGAGCGAAGGAAATAGGTGACATTTTGGATCGAGGCCCTTCTTCAGACTAATGTGGGGGGGGGGGGGTAGGAAGAAGAAAGGAAGAGGCGGAGACAGTGGGCTGTGGGAGAGCTGGGAAGGGGAGGGGAAGGAGGGAGAAAGCAGGGACTACCTGAAATTGGAGAAGTCAATGTTCATACCGCTGGGGTGTAAACTGCCCAAGCGAAATATGAAGTGCTGCTCCTCCAATTTGCACTGGGACTCTCTCTGGCCATGGAGGAGGCCCAGGACCGAAAGGTTGGAAACGGAATGGGAGGGGGGGGGTTGAAGTGCTGGGCCACCGGGAGATCAGGTTGGTTAATGCGGACTTGTTAATCAACAACTAATAAATGCTGGAGTAACTCAGCGGGGCAGGCCGCATCTCTGGAGAGAAGGAATGGGTGACGTTTAGGGTCGAGACCCTTCGTAAGACTGAGAATCACGGGAGAGTGAGACTGAGAGATATGGAGGGTAAGGTGTGAAAAGGAGAGATCAAAGTGGACGATGGGCAAGGAAAACGTAGAATGGCACAGAAGGGTCTCGTCCCGAAAGGTCAGCCATTCCTTCTCTCCAGAGACGCTGCCTGTCCCGCTGAGTTACTCCGCTTTTTGTGTCTATCTTTGGTGTAGACCAGCATCTGCTGCTCTTTCCAACATAGAGTGGATTTTTGTTGGCCGAGGGGAAGGCGACTATGGGGCTTACACTCCGTGAAATTCGATCAGAAGGGCAGTGGAAATTGGTCGGAGGACTCGGACGGGGGAGGGATGGAGAGAGAGGGAAAGCAAGGGTTACGCAAAGTTGGAGAAGTCAACATTCATGCGGCTGGGTTGTAAGCTGCCCAAGCGAACTATGAGGTAGAAGTTTGAGTGCGGCACTTTCTAATGGGTTATTTTGTTTAATATCATGGCAGGGTGGCGCACCAATAGACAATAGGTGCAGGAGGAGGCCATTCGGCCCTTCCAGCCAGCACCGCCATTCAATGTGATCATGGCTGGTCATCCCCAATCAGTACCCCGTCCCTGCCTTCTCCCCACATCCCCTGACTCCGCTATCTTTAAGAGCCCTGTCTCTTGAAAGTATCCAGATTTATAACCGGCCTCCACCGCCCTCTGAGGCAGAGATTGCTGCCGATACGAGTTGCGGCCTCACAGCGCCGGAGACCCGGGTTCGATCCCGACTACGGGCGCTGTCTGTACGGGGTTTGTACGTTCTCCCCGTGACCTGCGTGGGTTTTCGCCGAGATCTTGGTTTTCCTCCCACGCTCCAAAGACGGACAGGTGTGTCGGTTAATTGGAATTGGCTGGATTGGTATAAATGTAAACATTGTCCCTAGTGTGTGTAGGGCAGTGTTAGTGTAGGTTTTCGCCGAGATCTTCGGTTTCCCCCCACCCTCCAAAGACGCAACGGTTTGTGGATTAATCGGCTTAGTATGAATGTAAAATTGTCCCTAGTGTGTGTGTGTGTGTGGGATAGCCTTGATGAGCGGGGATCGCTGATCGGCGCGGACCTGGTGGGGCCGAAGGGCCTGTTTCCGCACTGTATATCAAAACTAAACTAAACACAGGAGAACACGTATAGGCAAAAATAAAACATGCTTTATCGCCCCACTTTGCTCTGCTGTGTGTTATCTGTATTACACCCACAACAGACTGCGAAAGGGTGCAGATAAATCGGCAGAGAAATGATTGAAGCGCGTGTGATGCTGTTTGGTGATAGCAGTAATTGTATTTGGCTTCAAAGATACAAGGTTATCCGCAACGTGCCTTTGGATGCCGGGACTAAGACTAGCTCTGTGAGTCAGGTGTGAAACCAGGACGTGTGTAAACGCACACCTCCAGATTCAGGGACAGTTTCTTCCCCGCTGTTATCAGGCAACTGAACCATCCTACCACAACCAGAGAGCAGCGCTGAACTACTATCTACCTCATTGGTGACTGTCGGGCTATCCTTGATCGGACTTTGCTGGCTTTACCTTGCACTAAACGTTATTCATGTTATTCTCTTTATCATGTACCACGTACATCATCCCTCCCTCCCTCCCTGTATCTGTACACAGCGGACGGCTCGATTGTAATCACGTATTGTCTTTCCGCGGAGTGGTTAGCACGCAACAAAAGCTTTTCACTGTACCTCAGTACACATGACAATAAACTAGACTCAAACTCTCCCACCCTCCCTCTATCTCTCTCGCTCTCTCTCTTTCACACACACGCACGCACACACGCACTCATACACGCACGCACGCACACACGCACACACACACGCACTCACACACGCACTCACACACTCACACACGCACGCACACACATGCGCACACGCACACACGCACGCGCACACACAAGCATGCACACACGCACTCACACACTCACGCACACACGCAAGCACGCACACATGCGCACACGCACACACACACGCACACACTCACACATGCACGCGTACACACATGCGCACACGCACGCACACACACAAGCATGGACACACGCACTCACACACACTCACACATGCACGCACACACGCATGCACACATGCACTCACACACGCGCACACACACACACTCACACGCACTCACACATGCACTCATACATGCACTCATACACACGTGCACATACACGCACTCTCACACGCACTCACACACGCACGCACACAGGCACTCACACACGCACATGCACACAAAGACACGGACAGGTGCACACGTATGCACTCGCACAAGCAAGCACGCACACACATGCACGCACAAATGCACACACACGCAGACACACACATCATGCATACACACACACACGCACATACACACACGCACGCACACACACAGCCTTGGTTGCATTAAGGGCTTTGAGCTATTTTGCACTAATATTAGAGTTTTATTTAATTTATTGTGTTGTAACTTTTTGTGTTGCCTGTGTGGATTTGGCAAGTTTAGTTTAGTTTATTTGGAGATACAGCGTGGAAACAAGCCAATTACCAACAATTAACCTACAAACCTGCACGTTTTTGGAGAGTGGGAGGCAACTGAAGATGTTGGAGGAAACCCACGCAGGTCACGGGGAGAGCGTACAAACTCCGTACAGACAGCACCCGTAGTCAGGATCGAACCCGGGTCTCTGGCGCTGTGAGGCAGCAACTCTACCGCTGCGCCACCGTGCCGCCCGGATTGTGGAATGTTGAATAATCTCCGGGTGCCCTGGTTTCCTCCCACATCCTAATGACTTGTTGGTTTGTAGGCTAAATGGCCCTCTGTCAATTGACCCCAGTGTGTGGGGAGTGGATGGGGCAGTGTGAGAACCTGCTGGCAATCAGGTTTAGATTGGTACATGATAGACAATGGACAATAGGTGCAGGAGGAGGCCATTCGGCCCTTCAAGCCAGCACCGCCATTCAATAAGATCATGGCTGATCATCCACAATCAGTCCCCCGTTCCTGCCTTCTCCCCTTATCCCCTGACTCCGCTATCTTTAAGAGCTCTATCTAACTCTCTTTTGAAAGCATCCACAGAAGTGGCCTCCACCGCCCTCTGAGGCAGAGAACGGGGTACTGATTGTGGATGATCACATTGAATGGCGGTGCTGGCTCGAAGGGCCGAATGGCCTACTCCTGCACCTATTGTTTAGTGTCTATTGTCTATGGTCTATTGTCAACGACTGTACCTCCTCTGGCAGCTCGTTGCATACACCTATCACCCGTGAAACATGTGCCACTCAGGTTCCCATTAAATCTTTAGCTTCTCACCGTAAACCTGTTTCCTCTGGTCCTTGATTCACCTACTCTGGGCAAAAGACTCTGTGTGCATTCCTCCTATCGATACACCTGCATAAAGATCACCCCTCAACCGCCTGCGCTGCATGGAACACACCCAGCCTGCTCAACCTCTCCCTGTAGCTCAGGCCCTGGAGTCCCGGCAACATCTTCTCTGCAACCTTTTACTAATGAATAACAGCTTTCCTCCTGCCGGTTGATCGACATTGAACAGAGTCTTCCAAACGTGGCCTCACCAACAACGCCCTACAGAGGTGGCGCAGCGGTAGAGTCGCTGCCTCGCGTCCCTGGTTCGCTCCTAACAAAGGGCGCTGTCTGTACGGACTTTGCACGTTCTCTCCCCGTGACCTGCGTGGGTTTTCCCCAGGTGCTCCGGATTCCCTCCTACTCTCCAAAGGCATACAGGGTTTTCTCGTTGAATTGGCCCAGCTAGCAATTGTAAATTGTCCCTGGCGTGTAGGATAGTGCCAGTGTAGGGGGATCGCTGGTCGGCACGGACTTGGTGGGCCGAAGGGCTTGTTTCCACGCTGCATCTCGTGAGTCTAAAACCGATCCCAACCTTTAAGAAACAGTTAGACAGATGCAAGGATAGGACAGGTTTGGAGGGGTATGGATCAAATGCAGGCAGGTGGGACTAGTGCAGGTGGGACATGTTGGCCGGTGTGGGCGAGTTGGGCCGAAGGGCCTGTTTCCAAGCTGTATGGCTATGGTTCTGAGGAGCAACTTTTTCACACAAAGGGTGGTGGGTGAATGGAACGAGCTGCCGGGGGAGATAGTTGAGGCAGGGACTATCCCAACGTTTTACAAAACATTTGGACAGGCACATGGATAGGACAGGTTTGGAGGGATATGGACCCAATGCAGGCAGGTGAGACTAGTGCAGATGGGACATGTTGGCCGGTGTGGGCGAGTTGGGCCGAAGGGCCTGTTTCCACACTGTATCATACGGTCATAGGTGCAGAATTAGGCCACTCGGCCCATCAGGTCAGGTCGACTCCGCCATTCAACCATGGCCGATCACAATGATCACGTTGAATGGCGGTGCTGGCTTGAAGGGCCGAATGGCCTACTCCTGCACCTATTGTCTGTTGTCTATCTATCTCACCCTCCTAACTTTATTCTCCTGCCTTCACCCCGTAACCTCTGACACCCGTACTAATCAAGAATCTATCTACCTCTGCCATAACATTATCCTCTGACTTGGCCTGTGGTGGCTCTCGATGACTCTTAAAACAGATTGATTTGCAATGTGCGACCATCTCCATCCACTGGCAACTCCCCCCCACGCCGTGCCCACGCACAACGTGCTTGAGACGTGTGCAGACAAGCGTCGGAGAATGCAAAGAGGGAGCTAGCTGTGTACCATCTGCCGTTCGACAGCGCGTTGTAAACAAAACAAAGCATCTTTTATTTAAGTTCAATTCCCAGAGAACTTTGAACAGAGATTCTACCCTCCTTGGCCAGCGGTGCACAATATCCCCGAGTGCCTTGCCTATCAGGCAAGCAGAGAGGGAAGCGCGTGCATAGGAAGGAACGGCAGATGCTGGTTCAAACCGAAGGTAGACACAAAAAGCTGGAGTAACTCAGCGGGGCAGGCAGCATCGCTGAGTCTCAGTCTGAAGAAGGGTCTCGACCCAAAACCCTATTCGATTTCACCAGAGATGCTGTCCGACCCGCTAAGTTACTCCAGCTTTTTAGACAATAACAATAGACAACAGACAATAGGTGCAGGAGTAGGCCATTCGGCCCTTCGAGCCAGCACCGCCATTCAGAGTGATCATCCCCAATCAGTGCCCCGTTCCTGCCTTCTCCCCATATCCCCTGACTCCGCTATCTTTAAGAGCCCTATCTAGCTCTCTCTTGAAAGCGTCCACAGATGCGGCCTCCACCGCCCTCTGAGGCAGAGAATTCCACAGACTCACAGCTCTCTGTGAGAAAAAGTGTTTCCTCGTCTCCGTTCTAAATGGCTTACTCCTTATTCTTAAACTGTGGCCCCTGGTTCTGGACTCCCCCAACATCGCTGAGTTACTCCGGCATTTTGTGTCTATACTATGAGGCCGGTGTGGGCAAACCGGGCCTGTTTCCACGCGGTGATATTCCATGACTTTCTGGCAAGGCGGGGTCAGAATTGATTCAGTTCAGTTTGGTTGATTGTCACGTGTAACGAGGTACATTGAAAAGCTTCTTTGTCGCGTGCTAACCAGCCAGCGGGAAGACACCACACGATTACAATCGGGCCGTCCGCAGTGTACAGATGCATGACAAAGGGAGTAACATCAATAACGTTCTGTGCAAGATAAAGTCCAGCAAAGTCTGATCAAAGATAGTCCGAGAGTCTCCAATCAGGTTGAAGAGTAGTGTTAACTCTTGGAACCGAGTTGAAACGACTATCGGCCTCATGATCTCCCTCATACCAGCATGGAAACAGGCCCTTCGGCCCACCGTGTCCACACCGACCATCCATCCCCCCTCTCTCTATGTGTAGGAGGGAACTGCAGATGCTGGTTTACACCGAAGACAGACGCAAAATGCTGGAGTAACTCAGCGGGACAGGCAGCATCTCTGGAGAGAAGGAATAGGTGACGTTTCGGGTCAAGTCCCTTCTTCAGACTGAGAGTCAGGGGAGAGGGAGACTACAGTTATGAAGAGGTACAGTGGACCATTTTTCTTGAGTCGTTAGTGCCGGCTATGATTTGACGCCCGTGCTAATCAAGATTCTATCTATTGGCGACGTCTCGGGCCAAGACCCTTCATCAGTCTGGCGAAGCGTCTTGACCCGAAACGTCGCCAATTCCTTGTCTCCATGGATACTGCCTCACCCGCTGAGTTTCTTCAGCCTTTTACATAGAAACATTGGCAATAGGTGCAGGAGGAGGCCATTCGGCCCTTCAAGCCAGCATCGCCATTCATTGTGATCATGGCTGATCGTCCCCTATCAATAACCCGCGCCTGCCTTCTCCCCATATCCCTTGATTCCACTAGCCCCTAGAGCTCTATCCAACTCTCTCTTAAATCCATCCAGTGATTTGGCCTCCACTGCCCTCTGTGGCAGGGAATTCCACAAATTCACAACTCTCTGGGTGAAAAAGTTTTTTCTCACCTCAGTCTTAAATGGCCTCCCCTTTATTCTAAGACTGTGGACCCCTGGTTCTGGACTCGCCCAACATTGGGAACATTTTTCCTGCATCTAGCTTGTCCAGTCCTTTTATAATTTTATATGTTTCTATAAGATCTCCCCCCCTCATCCTTCTAAACTCCAGTGAATACAAGCCTAGTCTTTTCAATCTTTCCTCACATGACAGTCCCGCCATCCCAGGGATCAATCTCGTCAACCCTACGCTGCACTGCCTCAATCACAAGGATGTCCTTCCTCAAATTATTGTTAAGGGCTTGGACACGCTAGGGGCAGGAAACGTGTTCCCGATGTTGGAGTGTCACATGATCACAGTGAATGGCGGTGCTGGCTCGAAGGGCCGAATGGCCTCCTCCTGCACCTATTGTCTATTGTCTAATTAGGAGACCGCAACTGCACACAATACCCCAGATGTGGTCTCACCAGAGCCCTATACAACTGCAGAAGGAACCTCTTTACTCCTGTACTGAAATCCTCTTGTCATGATTCCTGGGATTCCTGGAATCCTCATTCCTGGGATCATTCTTGTAAACCACCTCTGGACCCTGCCCAGGGCCGGCACATCCTTCCTCAGACATGTGGTTCAGGATTGCTCACAATACTTCCTCCGAATTCACCTTTTCGGCCAGCGGCAGTCAGCGAGCAGGCCGGAGGTATCGCTGCACGCAGGGCCGTGTTATTTATAGGTAAACCCCTGGTGATAGTGCAGTGTTTCTGCTTGTAAGTAATTTGATCAGGATTGATTCTGCTTGGATCAATCCGGCATGCTGTAATTATGGAGTACTGCAGGCTGCGCAGATGGGTCATCTCATGCATAGGATGCGGAGAGTTGCTCGGAGATGTTTCCTAACCTCCACCGCAAGGCTTACAGATGCAAAGCCATTTCGCCTCCCAGTCCCTTGCTGGGAAAATGATGCGGCCCATTTTTGCCTTGTTTCGAAAACCTGGTCCACCGGGCTATTTCAAACACTTCACCCATGGACAATGTGAGATTTATGGGACAGGATCTGTTGTCTGAAAATATCATTGGCAGACGAGGAAACACTTGTTCTCACAGAGAGTGGCGAGTCTGTGGCATTCTCTGCCTCAGAGGGCGGTGGAGGCAGGTTCTCTGGATACTTTCAAGAGAGAGCTAGATAGGGCTCTTAAAGATAGCGGAGTCAGGGGATATGGGGAGAAGCATCTTCATAGGTTCCGGGAGCAGAGCGAGGCCATTTGGTCCATTCGATCATGGCTGATCTATCTTTTCCTCTCAACCCCATTGAGGGGATCTTATTGAAACATATAAGATTATTAAGGGTTAGGACACGCTAGAGGCAGGAAACATGTTACCGATGTTGGGGGAGTCCAGACCCAGGGGCCACAGTTTACGAATAAGGGGTAAGCCATTTAGAATGGAGACGAGGAAACACTTTTTCTCACAGAGAGTGGTGAGTCTGTGGAATTCTCTGCCTCAGAGGGCGGTGGAGGCCGGTTCTTGGATGCTTTCAAGAGAGAGCTAGATAGGGCTCTTAAAGATAGCGGAGTCAGGGGATATGGGGAGAAGGCAGGAACGGGGTACTGATTGTGGATGATCAGCCGTGATCACATTGAATGGCGGTGCTGGCTCGAAGGGCCGAATGGCCCACTCCTGCACCTATTGTCTATTGTTTATCTCTAAACTAAACTAAACTAAAGTCCAAGCCTCAACTACCTCCTCCAGCAGCTTGTTCCATACACCCACCGCCCTTCGTGTAAAAAAGCTACCTCTTGGGTTCTTTATTGAATCTTCCTCCACCCCCACTCCCCCCTCACCTTAAACAAACGTCCTCTGGTTCTCGAATGGACGCTTAGTCTTTCCGCTGACTGGTTAGCCCGT